>JABXWE010009331.1:0-36266 GCA_014611495.1 Limonius californicus | reverse complement strand
CATTGGCTAGTTGTCGAAAAATTAATACACTTTGCTTAATTAATAATTAATTATTAATTAATACACGTGTAAGGTCTGGCGAACGTGGTGGCCATAATATTGGTCCACGTGTACCTATCCAGCGATCTTGAAAAAGTTCTGTTAATAAACCAGCAACAGCGTGAGAATTGTGCGGTAGTGCACCACCTTGCTGGAAAATAACTTGTGGGCGATCAGCTGCATTGAGATCATCTAAAAACTCCTCTATTGTATTTTGAAAATTCGCATTTTTAATTTTTTCATTATTTTGGTCTATACACAAAATAATGAAAAAATTAAAAATGCGAATTTTGTCATGAAACTCGGTATGTGGTTAGAATAATATTCTAAACAACTTTTTCTAATAATTTTTTTCGATATCTCTAACGCGAAGCAAAATATAGAGAATTTACCCTGTTTGTGAATTCGTAGTAGGCTGAGTTTAAAGTTCAGATTTTTGTTGAGTATCTTAAAAAATGTAAGGCATCAACCTGTACGACTGTGCAAAAATTCAAATATGTATTCCTTCAAATAGCGAAAATATGGGGGTGTCTTCATCTTAAATGCGACACACTGTATATACAGAGAAAGAACTAAAGGCGACCATTCACATGGAACTTATTTTTAAATATCGTATCCACGACTGTAACAGCCTTAATTGTTAAAACGGATTAGCAAAACCTTTTGGGAGAAATGGCAGCAGCAAAAAGTATGGGAGTTTTGTTCAGGATTCATATATATTTCATGGTTTTCCTGCATATTGTTTGTACAGTTCTGACATGTATTTATTTATCGTCGGCCTATTTGCTCCACTATGACCTATCACAAACGGCAGTTAGAAATCTTACTACAACATGAAATTCAGCCTGATGTAGTTAGTAAATTAAATAGCGAAGTCACTAGAACATAAAAATTTTAAAATCATTTTATTCCATTTTTTCTTAATGATTTTGTTGTAAGTATTGCGTAATAAATATTAGATTATACCATGTAGTATTTAAAATACCGCTACTTTTTTTACTGTATTCTCTGTAAATTACGGTTATATACTATAAGCAAAAAATCATTTAGGTCAATTGTGCAAAAAATCGTGCAAATTAATCAATAAAATCTTTAATGATTAAAAATACTTACTAGCCGGTTCTAGCTTCGAAATATAACGACATCCCATGGCAGTTACAAGTAGCCCTAATATTTCTCAATAACCGTTAATTACGGAAATCTAAGATTTATGGTCTTGCGGACTGAAGATCGAGTCTTAATTGACGCTTTTCCCTTGGGAAATATTCTTAATGTCGGGGAAACCGGCACGCAAAAGGTGGAGGAAAATAAATGCATTTCACGACACGTGAAGAATAATGTGCTGCTTTCCAATACGAGGGAGAAACCATGCCATAGTCGGTGTAATTTGCAAAAAATTAACACACCATTATTTTCCGCCAACGCTTCTGTATGTTTTGTTTATTTATCAATTAATTATATCTGGAAAAGATGGAAGGGCAGGCACATATTTTGCAGTTTTACATTAAGGTAGTGTAGAAATACAAATGCTGAGAACTTCAGAAAGCTGTAATCTGTAATGTTAAAGGTTATACTTTATCTGTATATTTATATATAATTATACCTGAAGGAAATCATATACTTATTATGTATGAAGAAATATGCAGAAAATGTAACTGATTAAAGGAAACTATTCCCTGTAAAAGTACAACATTTGAAGGTATATTTACATCTATGTAAATGTAAATGTTGGGTTGCAATTTGCGAATAATCAATTTTAATGTTGTTAATATTTTAGATAGGGGCTAGAAACGTTATGATGCAAAAATATTGGTGTATTTAATCAGAATGGCGAATTTAAAACAATATGTTTCTATTTGCAAGTACAATAAATATACAACGTCTTCTTAGAATGCTCTGTCTCTTACGAGACACAGCCATCTTCTCTGCTATGACTGTGTTGTGCCATTTGTTAAAATACCACAGACATAGAGGACCTACAGCTTAAAGTGGCCTTCGAATAACGGAAAGTATAAACACTTCTATTCTAGAGAAGATTTCCTAGGCAGAATAGCTCACTGGTTTGCCATTGCCTTGCAAGAAAGAACAGCCGTTAAAAAACCGACATTTCGAATTGAACCCCAGACCTTCAGTGCAGGTTCTAACGTACTAATCCCTAGACCACGACCGCTTCAAATACACACTAGATGTTTGAAATTACTTGCAATTATTAAATTCAAAAATAGGTGGAGTAATATGTCGAACACTTTGATATACTAGTCACTACGTTTTAAAACCGAAAAGTCACAATCTACATAAAAATTGGTTAAAAAAGGTGAGCGAAAGACCACCTAATTTTTATTCGAAAATGTGTTATATTTTGTAAATCATAAGTTTTAATATATTCGAGCAACAAATATTTGTGTGGTTTTGTCTGAGACACGGAAATATTTAGATCCAGTACTGGCCGATACCGATATTTTGGTTCCAATTAAATTTGCTTCTAATTAAAATTATTGATTTTATTTAACAGAATTTTAAGACACAACTTAATAATTTCACGTTTCATTGCTGTTCTAATAATAAAACTCTCGTTGCGTCATGATATTATTACATATAATAGTGGTACTTCGCGAATTGGATTTTTAAAGAGGAAATTTGTAAATGCGAAATGCAGCATTTAAAAGTATCTGGCATTACCGTATCTTTGCAACTTTGTTTTCTCGGTATGTGATTTCAGCTAGATGTAGTTTTGTTCTATTTTAATTTTTTAATACCGTCCGTGTAAAATATAGACGAAAGACACTTTCGTTCTTATAAAAACGAAGAAAAGAGTGCAGATATATATTTCGCGTAGCGGTCGAATTGTATATCTGCATTTCTTTCTTCGTATTTATGAGAATTAAAGGGTTTTTTCGTCTCGATTTTATCATTTTTAAATATTCAAATTAATTAAAACCGTGTAATTTGAACTAATAGACCAACTTCACAACATTATGTTAAATATTTCAGGAACATTCTTAAACTACAGGATTTCTTAATGGGCCTTATAGAAAACAATGGTAATGATCAATACTAAAAGTTTTAATTGCCCAAAAATAATATTACTAACACTTCAAATAAGCGAGATATCAAGCTTATTGGTCTTAGCAAACTCACCCTGTATACGATTTCTCAAAATAAATAAAAATAATAAATAATTAAAATTAATAATAATTAATATAATAAAAATAATAATTAAAATAATTAAAATTACAAATATAAGTCAAAAAGTGATCGAATACAATAATCCAGCGATCCAATCCAATAATCATGTGACGGATATACTAAAAGAAAAAAACGTCTCTCTTAAAATAATAAGAATTATTGAAGAACTAAACTGGAACTACTCCACCAGAATAAAAACAGTAGGCAAATTATAGTTCTTACGAAGAGTATTTTTCAGTTTCGGATTAGCCCTTTATTTGCACACCACAAATTGAACGCATTTCTGTCTTTGTTAGTTGCTTGCAGATTCATATTTCCGACAAAGACGTATGTCGTAGTGACATCTGCGAACGAAACAACACCAACACTGTACGTATGGCGTATTCTATCGGCTAACGCGTTTAGTAGAAAGAAACAGAGGTACTTGAGGAATATCGCGCAGTTTGTGGTGTGCAAATAAAGTGCTAATCCCAAACTGAAAAATGCTTATCGTAAGAACTATAACAGAAAAAATCCCAGTGTAAATACAATATGGCTATATCAATTGAGAGAACAAAATGCTCAACAGTCTCAAATGAACCGGTGAGGTGTAAACTTGAAATGAACACAAAAATCATAGAGCAGGCAATGACATTTAACTACCTAGGAGTAAGTAAGAAGTAATCGTAACCTACAAAGAGAATCGTCCAGCCAAGTAAAAAAAGCATCCATTATCTCAGGAGCGTAAAGAGATGTGATATGGAGGAATAACCACCTCGGAATTGAATGTAAAACAAGAATATACAAGACCTGCGTACGCCCAATATTTACTTATGCCATAGAAACCAGAGCAGATAATTCTCAAACGAAACAAGCATTAAGGGCAGTTGAAATGAAAATACTGAGATCCATAACAGGAAAGACGAAGCGCGATCATATCCAGAATCAAAACATCAGAGACCAATGTAGCATACATGGGCAAGAGAAAAAAGAAACCAACACATATCAAGAATGAATAACAAAAGGATGGCCAAGGCAGTATGCGAAGGCTCCAGACTACCAGGAAGACCTCCAAAGAGATGGCAGGACAGCTGGTCATCAGTCTCCCAAGAAAATAGAAACCAGTAAACACAAGTCAAAGACCTAACGTAAGAAGAAGAAGAAATATAAGAATATAACAATTTTGATATATGAATATTAATATGACATAATTAATCCATAAATATGCTGCGCAAGCGGTACAAACGAGGATCACGATAATAATAATAATAATAATAATATGAAGTAATTCTGTCGAAGATTAGCACCGAAGTCAAAAATATTTTGCGATATTGTTACCGATTTGACTAACCTTACATAAAAGAAAAACTGATTTCCAGAGAGTTCAAATTGACAATAATTATTATAAGCACGTTTAATGTGAAATGAAAATATCCCGTCCTCATAATTGTTACCTCAATGGTTTTGAATGACCCCACTAAAGCTTTCCTGCAGTTGATTTATTTTCTAAATGCAATAAAATTAATTTACTGGCATATGAATAGTCAGTTTGCATAAGCATTGTATTGTATTGTGGATGTACGTACTTTCAAAGTATAATATTCAATATGCAGCCAGTGTATGCATCAGATAAGCGGATATTGCACTTTCACATAGGCGCCGGGCGCTTAGTAGTTGGTTCATAATCGCCGATTGCATTAACTGCAGGAGTAGAGCTGCTTTCAATATCACCGATAGTCCCGGAGTGAAAATAATTAAATCAAACATGTGTTTGCGGAACACAAAGTCACAAGTGTTCAGAATTTACGGTCGATTAGATTATTCAACGAGCCCCCATTTTAACTCATAAGTTACAGGCCGCAGATTGCACAACAAATTTGCTTCTAATACTCTTGGCTTTAGTTTAGCTTTGTAATAGATATTAGTTGTGAACAGCCGAAATCGATATTTTATACAGTAAATAGAAGAATTTGGACTAATCTGGAGCGCATCAGTTCCGAACAAATTAATCTATTGTCAAAGAAATTCATTACCAGTAGCAACAGTAGTACAAATATTGAAACTTGTAACAATGGACACACCCAGAGATTGACGGTCCCTGATTATTTTGCCCACTATAGGTTTGTAAGCCTCAAAAGCTGCATAAGTTGTGGTGCAGTGGACTAAGAAAACAATGGAAATTAGTAATTTCAACTTGCACTGGTGCATGATGTAGCCGCAGGGATAGGGTGGTGAAACGACCAAATGAATAATAGATGTTTCATTAAACTTCCAAAAGGAATGAAAATATAAGAAAAGGTTTCCAACGAAGTGCTCCAAAATAGAAATCAACTTTTTAATAAAGTGAACTTAAATTGAAACCGTGAATTACTTAGCAAGACAGTTTTGTCATTCATCATGCTTTACGAGAAGAACCACACTTGTACAAACATCAAGAACGCGAACACTAATAAATTATTAATTGCTAAAACTCATTAGGAAATTAAATATGATAGGAATCGCAGGATATGAAATAGTATTGTACAGAACTTATAAAGCTCTATAGAAGTCGCCACGTTCAATATCTTAAAAATCCTCTTTTATATTACATTTCCTTGGATGGGGGCTAAAAAAGATTTCAACTTAATTTTAAAGGTTTATATTTACCCGAACTCTGCTTTTTTTAGACAGTAATTAAGCAGAAGTTAAGATCGTTTGGAAACTAAATTAATATTAGATGCGCATTCCTGCCAATGCTATTTTTTTCCTAAGCATTTAATTTGAAAGATTTTGATTATTAAAGAAATTACACACAGTAATGGATACAATACAAAACTGATAGACACACTAATCAAAAAGGAAGATTATAAATTAGCCATTTAAAAATATATTGAAAATACCACTCTGTAGAACAATGTTAAATATATTTTAATTCGTTATTTTTGTGATAAATCATAGAAACTTGCTAAAATTATAATCAAAACAAGTACAATTAATGTAATTTATAAAACAACAAAAAACACTTTCGACACCTTATTCAACGAAAAAGATAGAACCAAAGATTTGTTAAAATCGGGTATTTACAAATTAAACTGTTCACAGTGTAATTCTGTATACATAGGCCAGACAACTAGAAATATTGATACCAGATACAAAGAACACATACGTTATGTTCATTTGAATTTGCCACTTCATCTAAATTAAACTCGTATTTTAATTGCCGCTTCATAGGAATCAAAGTTCTATTTTAATTGCAATTCTTAAGTCAATCGCTAGATTATTTTTTAAGATGTGTTATGGAGGCCACTTTCGCAAAGCCTTTGAAAGCTTCCCTTTGTAGGCTGAAATTGCCGATTAATGTTATGTCTTCGCCTGACCCTGGGCGCTTTCTACGAATTTATGTGTCAAATCGTTCCAGAATTATTTCACCATATTTCACATTGTGGTGTAATCATTTTGGGGAATGCAGGTTCGCGTTGCGTTTCCTCCGCAGTCGGTCTTCCACCTTCGACTCCGGTCTACCTATTCCATCTGCGGGGACCGTTAATAAATCAAGTACTGCAGGGGTGGCTTATGTTTTCGATGGGTATCCATCGCGTGTATTTTCGTATCGCTGTTATCAGCGTGGAGTGAACAGAATATCGACAAGTGTCGGATTTAAAAGAAACACGCTGGAATTTTAAACCTGGAAAGGCAATTCATTGCGAATTTGCCTATTGCTATAGGTGAGTTCGATTCCCGTAAGCTGCTGGCTTCTCGGCCTTCCACGTGAATCAGCTGTGATTTGGAAGGTGGCGCCCGTTAATTTCGACATACCCTGTACACCACTAGAAAGATTTCGTCCCATAAGCGATTTCCGTGAACCCCCCCTACTCCTCTGATCTAAGCTGTAGGCTTTTTTCCACCTATCCGGTAGCAGGTCGACGAAAATGCACGTTTGGCCCGTAACAACAAATGTAAACACCCAGAAAAATCAACTCGCTAAACACTCTTTAGAATACAATCATGCATTGACATCAATAAGTATAATACCATTCTTACTCTTCTGTGATGATAAACGTAAATGGGATACACTCGAAGCTTTTCAAATTCACACCCTTTTACAAATACTCCTTCAATGTATGAGCAAGTTGAGCTCATAAATTCCCCATTATTAGAAGTTTTGGAATAGAAGTTGAGAGCCAAGTTTGAAATCAAGATCTAGTGTGCTGCTACCCCAGCTACAAATTTTTAGTACTTTAAATGCTTTCGAAAATGACATCTAAAACGTCGAAATAAGTATAAAGAACAAAAAGCAAATAAATGCTGTTGAAATTGTGAGTTTTATTATTATTATTAAAATAAAAATATAAGAGGTTGTACTATTACTAACTGAACCTGGAATTTCCGATACTGGAAATATTCTCTGTATGCTTTCAATAATATATTTGCATCAGCGATGCGAGCTCCCAAAATTCTAGAATAATTGAATCCGTATCATACCCAACTGCTGCTTTTAATTAAAAGTACCACCAGGTTCCGAAATTAGACGCTTTAGATTTCCACGGGTAGTAGATGTACCTGCTAACAAAAAAAGCATACCCAAATGCGGTTAAACTTGAATCCAAGCATAAGTCAGATTAAATAATGAAGAAATACGAGTAAGTGTACGTTAAAAAAATATACGTTCAAGAGGAAAGTTTGACGCTATAACGTCGCACTGCGGTAATTTTAAATTTACTTTTGCAATAAAGTAATATATTTTCGTTTTCATTTTTCTTCAACTGATTTGTGTTACATTTGTAAACTTTACTTTTCATAAAGGTGGAGGAGCCAAGGTGTTTTTGAGTAACGTATTCAATTGAAATCTTCAAAAATTCTTAGGACACACAATTGCATCTAAAATAAATAATAAAAAAATAATGTTTTTTGACCTTTCCGATTACTATCAGGTGACAAAATATTATCCAAATCCTTGATTTTTCAAGAAAATGTGGATACAGCAAATTTTACAATAATTATTTTGTTTTATGCGTTATTAAAATATTGCAAGTCATTGACAACTAGATAATTGATTTTTTAAAAACGAGTTTGAATTCAAAACATTCAAAAATTCGTATAAATTATCAAAGATAACTTTCATTAATTAAGAAAAATATTGCCTGCCATGCATCTAGCATGTCTACAAATGCAACGAAAATTCTTTGAGTATTCCAAATACTGTTTTGATAATATAAAAATCTTTAGATGCTCAGCATGATAACAATTATTTTATACACACTATATACTTAAATACTTACGAGATATTAAATGATATAAAGACTACGTCTACTGAATTCATCGGATCTCGACAAGAAAGGCTTTAACGATAATTTTCAAAAATTCCTGGGCCTCAAACATTAGTTTCTTTCATTAATGAAGTCCAATGGAAAAATATCTTTTCCAAACTTTTAGTTATGCAAGCATTTTACAATAATTGTTTTAATCTCACTTTTAAATAATTTAAAATTTATGTCAACTTGCTGAGGATTTTCTATATCTTTTTTATTCACAATATTCTAAAAAGTCTCATAAATAAACAAAATACGATTTTTGTTAAGCCTCTCAGGGTTTTAGCTTTCTAGCAATTTTAGTGAATAACGTTAAGGGATGTAGAGAAATATTGTTTTGACACTATCCAAAACTTTAGAGGTGTCTCATTTAAACACTTTTTTGTACACGCTATATTTAAATACTTAATGGTTATTAAATAATTTCAAGTTTATGTCTACTGGATCGCCGGTATTTGAATAACACAACTAAAACTTTGAAACCATTTTCAAAAACTTCAAATGGGAGCTCCAGTAACAGATAAAAATAGTTTTGTAGTTTTTCGAACAATATCAATATCATTTCTGGATACTATTTTTACAGCTATTGACTGCTAACAAAAATTTCTAAACAATGTATTTTCTTTGCTCTACTGTTTCGAACAAGTGCAAAAGCGCTTTTTGAATAAAACAGCCAAAAAACTCGAAATTTTTAATATTTCCTACATAGAATAAATAAAAATCAACTTTTAAAGCCCTTAACACTCCCATAACGTAACATAATGCCATCAAAGTCTTTCAAGTCGTTCTCGAATATTTACTTTTGCTAGATATATCAACAATTTTAGAATTGAAAACCGCAGCATTCTCAAAATTGTATACGCACTTAGAGGTTTTATATAAACAGACTGTACAGCCAATCAAAACCGTTTTATATAAACAAGCTAACGACTGTTAATAGATTTAATTGCGATAATGTACTACTTAACAGCATACGTATTGTCATTTCATTCTTCTTCGAGTGCTTTATCTCTTACGAGATGTAGCGATCCTCTCTCCTATGCCTGTGTTGCGCGTTTGGAGTGCCACAGACAGAGGACCTACAACTTAACGTGGGCTCCAAACCACGGAAAGTGTAAATACTTCTACTCCAGAGAAGATTTACTAGGCAGAATACCTCGCTGGTTTGCCATTGCCTTGCGAGGGAGAACAGCCGTTAAAAATCCGATGTTCCGGTACTGGGAATTGAACCCAGGACCCTCAGCGTAGAAGTCTAACGCGTTAACCTCTAGCCCATGGCTGCCTTATCGTCATTTCATTACCTTTTCATATTATAATAAATGGTTAATCTGTAGGTCTGTAAGAGATGAAATTAATGTAAAATAAGAAAACTTGATTATTATTGTTATATTTTGATAATCTTCTTTTACTGTTTTGTGCGTTTTAAAGTACCACACATGAGAAGACCTACAGCTTAACCTGGGCTCCGAACCACGCGTAACCAAGTGTAAACTTCTACTCCAGAAGAGATTTATTAGACAGAATACCTCGATGGCTTTTTTAGCTCACTCAATGATGCTGCGTTCTATACCATTGGATATGCGGATGACATTGCCATCCATCCAACTTTGATGGCACGCTCTGCACATTAATGCAGGCGCCTCTCCAAATAACGGAAAAATGGTGTAGTAATCAGTCTCTCTCTATCAATCCCTTGAAGACAGAAATGATACTTTTCACGGAGAAAAGGAAGGTTGGACCCTTACGTACAGCTTTACTATTTGACATATTTCTCTCAGCTTTTCAGATAATCTCAAAAACCTGGCAGTTATTTTTGACAAACAGCTGAATTGAGAGAATCATTTGAAAGCTAAAACTGAAAAAGCATGCACGGTTTTCTGGCAGTGTCGCCGTGCTATAGGTAAATCCTTGGGACTCTCTCCCAGAATTACCTTGTGGCTGTATACTGCTGTAATTAGACTTATCTGGTGGCCCAGGGTTACGGCAGCACACAGTACACGTACAACGTCTTGCCTGTCTTAATTCTACAGGTGCTATACGTTCAACCCCTACGGCCGCCTTAGAGGTGATCTTATGCCTTCCACCATTCGACCTTTTTGTGAAGGAAGTAGCTGTGGGGACGGCTTTGAGGCTGCGCCATAAGGGTCTGCAGCACACAGCAGGCAGGGGAGGCAGACATATCCGCATCCTGGATGAGACAGTCGTCAAGACCCCTCTTCTAGATGCAATGGTAGACTACCTCCTTCCACAATATGCCTTCAATAGACACTTCAGTGTTTATGTCAATGCTGAGCCAACCCAGCAGGCAGGGAGGCAGACATATCTGCATCCTGGATGAGGCAGTCGTCAAGACCCGTCTTCTAGACGCAATGGTAGACTACCTCCTTTCACAATATGCCTTCAATAGATACTGCAGTGTTTATGCCAATGCTGAGCAAATCTAGCATATGGACATATACATATTTACCGACGGATCTAAAACAAAGCATGGACCGAGTGCCGGAGGCTGATGAAATTGCGAGACTGGCCTCCGAACAACCTATTTGGTGACCAGAACCCGTTATTCCTTTATGCCTGAGGACATTAAGCTTTATGCTATACCAAGAAATTCCAAAAAACTTCACACGAAAATGGATAAACACTGAAAGTTGCCGTCATGCAAGGGCTGCATTACTGCACCCTCGCCAAAGACAGCCAAATTTTGTGTGCAACTGTCCCGAAAGAACCTGCAGGTAGTTGTAGGTATCTTATCTGGACACTGCACCCTAAATAAACACATGCACAGGATGGGACTGGCGGACAGCCCAAACTGTCGAGGATGCAACGGGGATAAGGAAACTGCAGAACACCTCCTGTGTCACTGCCCAGCTCTCGTAACAATCAGAGGATCCATGTTGGGAGACTTTTGGTCTGATATGGCCGAAATCAGCAACACGTCAGTTGCGGATGCCGTCAAGTACATCCAGAGGATTGGATGGCTTGGCTGATGCCCAAATTGGGGAGCTGCTGGGGAGGCAGCGCAATGGGCCTACCTTTGTGGCCTAAGTACACGTGAGGTAACTCACCCTCCCAAAAATGAACAATGAACATCGATGGTTTGCCATTGCCTTGCGATGCAGAACAGCCGTTAAAAATCTTATTTCTGATAACATATTCTTTATCCGTTTGCATCTTTTAAGCATTGTATTTTGAAAAATATAGTTATCCGAGAAAATATATTTTAAATATTATTTATCTAGGTGTTTCTTTAAATTTTTATGTTTCGACCTTTACCAAGGCATGTTACTATTTTATTATTTAACATCAACTTAAACACCGCATGGCAACAATTAAAATTTTTCTCCTATGAGGTACCTACTACTTGTAGAAATCATAAAGATATAGGAGAGATAGGAGAGACAAAAAAGATCCTTGTAAATGAAGGGAAGTCCACAAGTAATCCCTCAATATCATCATAGGTCATTGTAGAGGGGCAGCACAAAACACTTTGATTTAAAATATCAACTTCGAGCACATTTAAGTTTGTAATCAACACAAACCTTCAAGGAGCGCGTGCCTTAATTTAACACAATTTTATGTTATAGTATCAAGTTCAACATTTTATTGGTTGTTGCATAGTTGGTATGTGGATAATAATCATGCGCTGCATTGCAATGTTTACAAGAGAAAAAATAATCAGAGAAGGTTTTAAAATTTGTTAACTATGGGGTTGATAATTAAAACCATTAGCTTTCATTTTTTTATATTTTTTATATTAATAAAACCGATTAGTTTCTCAAAAAGACATGTTATTAAATATTTAAAACTACAGCGCCGACTTAATGGTTTATAGCTCGTAACGTACATTATTTTTAATAAAATATGTAACGTTAAGCGCTCGTTAAAAATAAATTTACCAAAACCCTGTTAATCAGCTATTTCAGTGAAATTATATGCATACGATAGTTACGATTACGGACAATTTCTTCTTATTATATGCATTATGCATACTATAATACCATATTTATTCCATTTTATGTAATCATATTTAAATAAACGATGCTAGTTTTCTAAAATTATGATAATGTCGTCGGTTGTTAGACAACTTACCTTACAATTCTACCAACCGTAGCCTCTAGAAACGCTTACTCGTTCGAGATTTTACATCAAACATAATTTTCTTTAAATGAGATCGCGTCTAGACTTTCGCACTGCTTACATTACAGGAGCTCATTAATATGAATTAACAAATAGGTACGACCTGCGTGTGTCTAACAATGTAATAAAGTGAAAACGCTAACGACAATGATATAGATTTACGAGCTCTGCTGATATATTTGTTAGTGTGGTAACTTATTCTAGTTACAAATTTGTGAAATTTGTATTACACAGCGTGCAAAACTTGCTATTGCGCGTACAATAAATAATCAGCTCGCTAAGAACCAAAATTAGTTGAATTGGATTAGATTACTTAATTGCAATAATTAAAGCAATTTCAGCTGAGATTGCGGTTGTCATGCAATTATGTTGAAACAATTCATTTCAGTGATATTCCTAAGACTAAGTTGTACTGAATATAAGTAAATTATGAAACAGCAATTTAAAATAAAATTCAGGAAAGTTTTCCGCAGATTTGGTATACTGAAGTTATTAGCAATGGTTTTTATAGAGAAATAAAATCAGCAGACAGGCACAAATCTTGGCAGCAAGCGAATATACGAAGGGAAATTCCCCCGAATCACTACCACTGGAGAAATAGCAAACAAGTCAGTTGAACATTCTGCAATAACAAAAACATCCTGAGATCCTCGTCTATTCAGCAGACACCCCTGCTGTAGCATTAGTACCGCAAAATATAGCCATTCATTCTCTCTGTAGCGAAATGGCCGAAGTTTCCTTCGAATGCAAATCCAGACAATATATATTTTTAAAGTTTATTGAAAAGTTCGGGGGATCGCTTCCTTTGAAACCCCAAAAGGTGGGTAACGTAAACGATCTCAAAGCGAGGATAATTATGACAACTTGTAAATCAGGGGTGGAAACTAGGTAAGGGAAATACTAAGGTCTGTGTAGCGAACGGTAATTTGAAGTTCCTGATCAAAATTGCTCTCGTAGCACCTGAAACCCTATCCTGTAGTTCTGGATTTCCATTTCACTAATTCTAAGCTATTTACTGGCGAGATAATTAAATTCTATTAGTTTTCCCAACTCGATGATCTAATTTCCACTGCTTTAGTTACTTCCTAGGCACAATTTCACAGTCGTCAATTTCGACTTACTTTTCCTACACACAATTATGTGAAATTAGACTTGTCCCAGTTGTTACTGCTAGTCATTGGTAATCAATTCAAATACTAATTTTGCGAATCTACAAATCAGATTATAAACAACAAGAAAAAAACAACTATAAAGTAATTAGTTATTTAAATTAAAGCTATAGCTATAAATTACTTCGTTTTCATAATAATTGGTGGCAGTAATTTATAATTTGCTATATCGTGCAAGATAACGTGAGATATACTTTTGAGTAATTAAGGTACCTCACAGAATTTATAAAAGAACTAAAGTTTTCCATTTTACTGATTTAAATTATTATCAACAAGGACAGAACCGACTACATCCTAACACTAATAGTTAAATTAAACGAACTTACGAGTTCATTTTGGATAGACAGCTGCTTTTAATTTAAATTTAATTTCCACCTACACATTATAAATAAAATTTAGTTTTTGTAGGTGTTCGAACAGAAAGAAATTAGCAAAATATTCAAATATTGATTGCAGATATCCAAACGAAACTACTAGCCCGTAATTAGCCAGAAAAAAATATACAAAACTTATACAGTATGAATAAAAGCTTTCATAGATGAGAAATCCTAAATTTCCAGTTTTATATTATTTACAAATGTAGACATTTTATACCATAGTAGCGCTATTATAATAATAGTAAGCTCATCACGTATAGATTATTATATAAGTAATCTTGTTATACTACACAGTATTAGCTATTAATGTACAATTATTTTTATTATTATGAAGCTTTCACAGACATTAGAGACCCAACGCTTTGGTGTGAGACAAGGCGAAGTTAGTTTGTGCAATGCACAACAGGGCCCGACTCTGTGGGTTACCATGTTGGTGCGTAACCATGCTTAACCTGCTGGTGTGTAGTGTATTTTTGTGTATATAATCTTATTACTCCTCTAGTGCTATCGTAACACGAGGAGTGCCATTAATTTGATCCCCAATGGCAAAGGTAGACAGGGACCCAGTACCGATCGAACTGGGAAGTGTTTGGATTATTGCATCCAAAGCTTGCCTCTCTTACCACTGAGCCACCACCGCCCCTATTAATAACAATAGAAATGTTAAAACTTAAAACAAGTGCGTAACATTTTGACTACACTTCTATACAATTGTATCAACTCACGCTGTCTCACAATGCCAAAATTGGCTTTAGTATTACAATGTAACTTCCAGTTTTAAACAGTATTACCTTCAGAATGTTTTACTATTTAGCACGGGAAGTGAACGTACCCGCTAATTTAAGAAAGCATACCCAAATAAGGTTGACGTGTAAGAAAATAGCCTTATGCCAGAAAACATAATAAGGACAAAATAAGCGCGTGGTCAACAAAACTGTTGAAATTGTGAAAATTACTTTTGGTGGTAGACAAAAAATTTAGAAAGTAGATGCCCTATGACAATTTACTCGCTTAATTCTAGAATCAATTATTGCAAAAGATAGAGCACGTTTAATAAGCTTCCCCTTTTCATTGCAATGTAAATGTCAGTAACATCGGAGGATCCATTTCTTGCTCATTGTCTTCAAAAATAAACTTCCTAGAACGGTTCAAGAATAAATTTCACTAGTAGATCAAAAGAAAAAACAATTATACAGGATTTGTGGACTTCAGTTACATCACACAATTCATAAAAATGCTTTTGTGGAGAATAATATAAAAAAATTGATACCCAAGAGAATTGGCCTATTCTTATTATTTTTTTATATTATATTTATAACAGTCAATGACTCTAAATAATAATTGGCGATATATGTTAACTAGATTACCAATTTTGAATAACAAACTGAAAAAATAGGAAAAATTCAGGAAACCTGAAAGATCAGTTTATATATTAAATAGAAATCAATTTTGTAGGTTTTTTTAACTTCCTATGCAAAATTTAAAAAAGAGCATAATAGTTCGTTTACACTTCATTACATTATATATGTACGAAGCACCCACCATCTCAAAATTGGCTTTCCGATTATAATCCTACTTCCATTTTTGGATGCTATTACAATCAGACTGATTTACTATTTTCCACAGGAAGTTGATGTGCCCGCTAATTAAAAAAAAACATACCCAAATGCGGTTGAAGTGGGAGCAAACAGCCTTAGGTTAGGAAACGTATATCATGTCAGAATACGTGCCATGGTCAACACAGCTAGTAAAATTGCTGAAAGAATCGTAGGGAATTAATTTTTCAACTTTAACGAAACAGATTAGAATTCGGATGCTGTATGACAATGTTCTCGCATTTTGGAGTATAACAAGAATATGGAATACGCACTATTGTATAAATGTTTTGTTCTGTTCTTTTTTTGTACATACTATATTTTTAAATGTTTAGTTATTTCTGGAAGGTAGGAAAGATAAAAACGAATTTTTGGATGTATGAGACGTCTATTAGATTGCAAAATGTAGTGGATTATGGATATTTTTACAACCGTTTTTTTCTTGAATTCCTTTGTATTTTGAATGTTAAAACCATGTTAAAGAATTTAATGATATTATTTTGGTTTTAAGTGCAGACAAGCAGTAAATACGAAATGCTTTTCTATTTTATTTATGCAGTATGCCATTATGTTCAATATTTACCATTTACCCTAGTTTAGTGTTCCAATATAAACAAATATTTCTAATTTATTTTTTATGTTTGCAATTTTTCCCCTTTTCTGATAACTATACTACAATTTTTTTCTACCAAAATTTTAAGTACCCGTAAAAACTGTTAAACTACAAAACAACTGGGAATGCAGTTAGCTTTTGATCCAGTAATCAAATTATTTAATAATTACGTTACTTTATTAAAGAAGTAGTAATTATTTTTCGAAGTAATTTGGGCCAGCTCTGTTAATTAGAAATGTACAAATACGTATCTTATGTCGGCTGGAAGCATTTACAGCATTCCTCTGATATACCTTTTCTTGCACTGTAATAACATCGCAAAAATTGAAGACTACTTCTGTAGCTTGTAGATCGCAATAAGTTTTATCAGAGTAGAGAGATCTATACGTGCATTCAGAACCGTAAAGTAATACGCCTCTAAACTGAATTACAAAGCAAGGTCAAAACGATATTTAAAGGCAATGAAATTGTATTCATTAATATATCCCTTGTTAAGTATCCAAATGACCTCTAGTATACAATACATTGTTTTTCACCACATTAACAGATACTTAGCAAGAAAAAATCTAAGCCAAGATGAGAACCTAACTAAAAGTCACAAAGGTTACAACTAACTAATACTGGACCACTGTGTAAAGAAGTAAAAATTGTAATTGCTAAGCCGATTAGAAACGCGTAAAACAGTAGCACTATAGAATAACGTGCCCGTTTTTTATGTAGGCTAAGTATTGATAATTAACGGCGTCAGTAAATGTAAAAGCCCAATAAAGCTTCGATAATTGCACGCATGCTACATCGGCGATACTACTATTTACAGTTGGCATTGTGTTCTCGGCATGTCATAAACTTATTAAAATTCTTCACGTACCAAGTGGGTGTTGGTAGGTGTATTAATGGCAATCGCAAGGGCGATTTTTTATACCCCATACAAACCTACTTTTCTACTCGTTGTATATCAATATGGGAATGGAAGCGGCTTTAAATCTACGATTTCAAGTGGAGAAGCCATAAAACACCCCAAAAGGCGATTACGATTGCACAGGGTGCATTTGTCACTACATCGCAGCATCGCCCTTCATATACGTCTCAAAAGTGATTCTCCAGAATGCCATCTCGCTCCTACTAGAATGAAAACTGAGCAGCAGCAGCAAAGTAAAAGAAAGAGCTCACGAAACAAAGTTCGCAAAACTCGAACTTTTAGGTCGATTTATACTTTGCTGTTTCAGTGTTATTAAATGAACTGTGCAGTAATGCATTCGACAAACAGAATTTGTCTTGCTGTAAAGAGAACGGAAGAAAGTTTCACTAGACAAAACTTGAAACTGCAATGCAAATTTTACAGTAAAACATGAGTAAATCGAAATGCCTGTTTGATGTTTGTCGCTTGCAAATTTAGTTTTAATTTACAGCATATTATTTGACTTTCATCTTAATAATTAGAGCAATATAATTAAGCAGAGCGTAGTCTCTTCAACACTGATTTAAGTGTTCGTTTTAGTATATTCCACTCATGCAGAAAGATATCTGTCAAAAAACTGTGATTTCCCAGTTACATCTAAGATTAAAGATGAATGGTAAATTCTTTTACGACACCCTAAAATATTTTATATCATCTCCTGAGAGTATGCATATAGAAAGTTGTCGTGAAACGCAATTTCCAGCAAGGAAAAAAGGAAGATTTCACGAAACAAAGTGCTACTTAATCGATATTTGATTCAGTTCAAATATCACTGTTGTGACAATTGATTGTCATTTTGCAGCTAAGCGTTATTTTAAAACAATTTTTCCCCGAGGCGATATTGATTTTCTTTCTATTCGGTTGTACCTTGTATTTTCTGTATTTATGTGATTGGATCAAAGTTGTGTATGTCTACGAAGTAAGTATACATAACACAAGTGGATTGCTAAAGACAATATTGCATGTGTAACACGAACAAAGGCATTATTTGTTAACATAGGAAAAGCGTTAAAATGTAGACTGCATTTTCTACTCCTTAGGCTATTAACCCATTTTATTTTTATAATATCAGATGTATGATTTCACAGTGTTGAAGTAGTTCTGCGAATTTTATGTAACTGACGAATAATTCATTATCAAATTTAAGTAAAAGTTTTATGAATAAAGAAACTTAACTAACTTTGATATTCATACACCTTTTAAATAACTAAACATCAGGGAAACAGTCCAGACACGACTGTGGAAAATATTCAGCTAAAGCTGTTTTTTACTTTTTTATCTCATATAAATATCGAACTTGTGATTTTTATGTAAATATTAGCTTTTAGGAATTCAAAAAGCAGTTTTAAGAATATTTACCTGCTGTGTAAAATGTATGCCCATAATAAACATTCTAGAACAACTGTAGTTCCCTTATTGTAGAATATTTTTGTCGTTCTATAGCTTAATAATAAATGCATTTTGAAAATTAAACACAAGCTTCTTTGGGCCAAACCCAAAATACCTCGCATAATGATAATTATTACTAGACGTTACATATTACAATTTCTTAGTGTTAATACACTTTTAAACGAAATAAATGTTAACACAGTGTCCTCCTGGTCCTAAGGTACTCTCCGAGGTACCAGCACAGCAGCGTGTGAACGTAGATTTTCGGTCACCCTGTAACCGTGTGTATCGTTGCTTTACTTGGAATACTTTGTGACCAGTACTTGCATTTGTCCGCCACGCTTTTCCCCGTTCCTCTTAAAGGCTGGCATGCCCGTTAGGTTGATCATAATATAATTTTGGCAAAGACATTGCCAAAAATAATATCTTTCAAGTAGTCTCCAATTTGAAGGGTGGAAAATGTAGATGGAAGTATGAAGTGTCCGTAAGGGTGTCTTTGACATCATTTTCCTGAATTGGGTAAGAAATAAAACATTTGCACAAATGTTTCCTTTTAGGAGTACAAAACGCAATTAACAGGATAATCTTAGTGGTTAAATTGTCATAATGGCGGTTTGGTGGTATATTTTAAGTGATCCATTCCGGTGGTTTTAACATAATCTTTCTGAATGAGAAGCGGAAACTAACATTTCTACAATGTTCGCTCAGACTTGACTTGAGGCAAAGTATAAAACTTGGCAAGTAATGTTGTGGCTCAATAATTATTTTGGTGCTCATTTAAAATATACCCATAATGATTTCCCTTTATGCCTAAAATGAAAAGTTTATGAAATCTGTGTCCTTCCTTTTGCGATATATAGCGTACAGATGATGGCGCTCACCAGAAAAGTATAATTAAATTTAGAAATTCCCAGAGAGCTACGGAAAAACCTATGTTGGGGGTAAACCTTCGGGACAAAACGAGATACTAAATGGGATCTAATCACAACGCCAACTGCTTATTTTGAGTTATCATCACGCCAACCGTAATCATAAAGCCAACTGTCGACCTGTGTTCATAACGCCAACTGTGACCATAAAGACAACTATGAACATCTAGTCATAACGTTAACTTTGACCATAACGCCAATTGCTTATTTTGAGTTTACATTACGGCCACCGTAATCATGAAGCCTAATACTTTCAAAACAATATTTTATTTAATTTTTGCAAACCAATGTATCTGTATTTATGTGCTGGGTCGTCCGGCATACGT
This sequence comes from Limonius californicus, assembly GCA_014611495.1. Taxonomy (NCBI): domain Eukaryota; kingdom Metazoa; phylum Arthropoda; class Insecta; order Coleoptera; family Elateridae; genus Limonius; species Limonius californicus. Next base: position 16,281 of record JABXWE010009331.1, on the reverse strand, counting down.
ATAGTTAGAACATTAATGTAAATACATTGCTTTGTAAAAATAAATAAATATATTGTTTTGAAGGTATTAGGCTTTCTCATTGCGGTTGACGTTATGAAAACGCAAAATAAGCAATTGGCATTGTCATCAGCTGTGTTGTGATCATGGTTAACGTGATGGTTAAACGTTCATAGTTGGCTTTATGATCACAGTTGGCGTTATGAACAGAGGTTGATAGTTGGCGTTATGATGATGGTTGGCGTTAAGAACAGAGGTTGATAGTTGGCGTTATGATGATGGTTGGTGTTACGAACAGCAGTTAATAGGTGGCGTTATGATCATGATTGGCGCTATGACCACAGGTCGACAGTTAGTTTTATGAGCACAGTTGGCGGTATGTACAGATGTTAATAGTTGACGTTATGATGATGGTTGGCGTTATGAACAGAGGTTGATAGTTGGCGTTATAATCATGATTGGCGCTATGACCACAGATTGACGGTTGGCTTATGATCACAGTTGGTTTTATGAACAAAGGTTGATAGTTGGTATTATGATGATGGCTGGTTTTATGAACAGAGATTGATAGTTGGCGTTATGGTCATGATTGGCGCTATGACCATAGGTCGAGGGTTAGGTTTATGATTATGGTTGGTGTTATGAACAGAGGTTGATAGTTGGCGCTATGATCACGGTTGGTGTTATAAACAGATATTGATAGTTTGCGTTTTGATCACGGTTGGCGTTATGAGCAAAGGTTGAACGTTGACGTTGTAATTACGGTTGGCGTTCTGAAAACGCAAAATAAGCAATTAGCGTCGTGATCAGTTGTGTTATAGTGATGGTTAACGTTTTGGCTAGACGTTCATAGTTGGCTCTATGATCACAGTTAGCGTTATGAACAGAGGTTGATAGTTGGCGTTATGATGATGGTTGGCGTTAAGAACAGAGGTTGATAGTTGGCGTTATGATGATGGTTGGTGTTACGAACAGCGGTTAATAGGTGGCGTTATGATCATGATTGGCGCTATGACCACAGGTCGACAGTTAGTTTTATGAGCACAGTTGGCGGTATGTACAGATGTTAATAGTTGACGTTATGATGATGGTTGGCGTTATGAACAGAGGTTGATAGTTGGCGTTATAATCATGATTGGCGCTATGACCACAGATTGACGGTTGGCTTATGATCACAGTTGGTTTTATGAACAAAGGTTGATAGTTGGTATTATGATGATGGCTGGTTTTATGAACAGAGATTGATAGTTGGCGTTATGGTCATGATTGGCGCTATGACCATAGGTCGAGGGTTAGGTTTATGATTATGGTTGGTGTTATGAACAGAGGTTGATAGTTGGCGCTATGATCACGGTTGGTGTTATAAACAGATATTGATAGTTTGCGTTTTGATCACGGTTGGCGTTATGAGCAAAGGTTGAACGTTGACGTTGTAATTACGGTTGGCGTTCTGAAAACGCAAAATAAGCAATTAGCGTCGTGATCAGTTGTGTTATAGTGATGGTTAACGTTTTGGCTAGACGTTCATAGTTGGCTCTATGATCACAGTTAGCGTTATGAACAGAGGTTGATAGTTGGCGTTATGATGATGGTTGGCGTTAAGAACAGAGGTTGATAGTTGGCGTTATGATGATGGTTGGTGTTACGAACAGCGGTTAATAGGTGGCGTTATGATCATGATTGGCGCTATGACCACAGGTCGACAGTTAGTTTTATGAGCACAGTTGGCGGTATGTACAGATGTTAATAGTTGACGTTATGATGATGGTTGGCGTTATGAACAGAGGTTGATAGTTGGCGTTATAATCATGATTGGCGCTATGACCACAGATTGACGGTTGGCTTATGATCACAGTTGGTTTTATGAACAAAGGTTGATAGTTGGTATTATGATGATGGCTGGTTTTATGAACAGAGATTGATAGTTGGCGTTATGGTCATGATTGGCGCTATGACCATAGGTCGAGGGTTAGGTTTATGATTATGGTTGGTGTTATGAACAGAGGTTGATAGTTGGCGCTATGATCACGGTTGGTGTTATAAACAGATATTGATAGTTTGCGTTTTGATCACGGTTGGCGTTATGAGCAAAGGTTGAACGTTGACGTTGTAATTACGGTTGGCGTTCTGAAAACGCAAAATAAGCAATTAGCGTCGTGATCAGTTGTGTTATAGTGATGGTTAACGTTTTGGCTAGACGTTCATAGTTGGCTCTATGATCACAGTTAGCGTTATAAACAGAGATTGATAGTTGGCGTTATGATCATGGTTGGCATTATGAACAGTTAGCTTTATGATCGCGGTTGGCGTTATGGACAGAGGTTGATAGCTGATGTTATGATCATGGTTTACGTTATGAACAGAGTTTGATAATTGACGTTATGATCACGGTTGGCGTTATGATTACGGTTGGTGTTATGACCACAGGTCGACAGTTTGCTTTATGATCACGGTCGGGGTTATGATCACGGTTGGTATTATAAACAGAGGTTGATTGTTGGCCTTATGAAAACTCAAAATTGGCGTTTGGCGTTATGATCAGTTGGCATTGTGATAAGGACCCGAAGAAATCAGACAAAAAATGAAAGTGACAGATACATCTGTAAAAATATTAAAAATGAAATGGCGTTGGGGTGGACATGTGGCTCTTCAACATTCAAGCGCAGAAAGATCATCTTTGTGTACCAGCGCTTTGAAAGATCTTTGAAAGATGGTTTCATGGAAACCAAAACTAACTAAGAAAAGTACGAAAAGGCCGCAAAGAGGGAAAAAAATTGTTCCAACTAGCGCAAGATGGACAGAATTAGAAGAAACTGGAAAAGACCTATGTCCCACAGTGGACGTTGATCAGAATTACAGAGGAAGAAAATAATTTATGGCAATATCAGGTTTGTGTTTAAGTCAACGGGCACGGCTACGGTAAAGTCGTCAAAATGTTTTATTGACCAATAGTCTAAGTATCCTAGTTTCGTGGCTTTAAATTTTATATTACAACAGCTAGTTTAGGAGAGGGTGTTTTTTTAAGGAGTGTCTGTACTGGATGGGGTATTCTATAGAACACCTAGAATTTAAGGTTAAGTTAAATTGTAGAACAAAACGTCATAGAGTAAAATTAAAAATGGAACACGTATTTGATATTCGTAGATAGCCTTCCTTGTAGGGTTTTCATTTCATATACAAAACTGATTTCCGAGCCTATGAATGTCTTGTTCCATACAATTTTTGGGACAGGTAATTTTCAACAAATAAAGGCAGAGTAAATTTTGTTCCTGTGCAATAAGCAAAAAAAGGAATTCCAATAATAAACATACTCGGAGTAAACAACATTGTATTCGAGATGTTGTAATCGTTTAAAAATTGATGAAATTCTTAAACAATGCGTAACTGGGGTTTTAATAATCTTACTCCAAATTCAAATGAAGAATTTATTGCGAAATCTCTCCATAACGAACAGTCACAGACAAAGGAAATCCCTTCTGGGAAGTTCTTCAGCACGTAGAAAATGAATCAATACTTTAAAAATATGAGTGAATTTGGAACTGTTACTAGCTAAAACATATTAGTTGGTTGTACAAATATTTCACTGATTTAAAAATCAGCCGATAAACAGTAAAACGATATACTAAAATTATAAAAACCCATTACAAATATTGTTCACAATAGCCAGGCATTTAGGCATTATTCAGGGTGAGCGAGCTTGCGAAGGTTACGCTCCTTCAAGATATAAATTCACTTTCAGTGTCTGCGCGAAGTGTGACATAATGAAAAGTATAATGACTTTCGCTGTTTTAGGTCAGGAGGTGTCAAGTATACTAATTTACATTTTTCTACCTGTTATATCTCCAGCAGCGCGGTTTCGCCGTTTAACGGGCGGCCTTTTAAATTTCAGACTGTGAAAATTGCCAAATTAAGTCTGAGCCATTTAACCGCGCTGTGTTTATGGTTTTGACTTTTCACACATCATGCGCCACCTAGCTTGGTTGATTAAAGGTCATTAAATACGTTCTTTGTGCGACAGCCCGGCTAACCGTTCGGCATTCAGAAAACTTTGCAAATTTACTAACAGGCGCCTTCCAGCTGTGGACATGTTCTGTGAGAGGAATTTCTATATAAGACAGACTCATCATGTCAATCGGCACGTGCAATCATAGTAACAACGCACACATTTTGTATACATGCGTTTACTTATAGTCAGCGGCAACATAACGAATTATTTTTACAAGCTATATCTTTACTATATTTTAGTAGGAGGGTCATTTGAAATTTTGTCTGAATGAAAAGGAAAAACCCTTTATATAGAGTATATTAAAATTACACCTACGTCATTTTAAGAAACTTAAAATTCCTATGGACGGGGTTTGAAAAATGCTTCGTTACGGAATTACAGCCCTCTGGAGTTATATCTACCCCATCACTTTTTTGATAACTTCGACAATGCACAAACGTAAGGGTATTTTCCAGAAACAACTAACATCGACCGCAGAAAATCTCAGATGAAGATATTGCAGAGATCAAGTCCGTATATAAGTCCTCATTCCACCGCATTAACCAAACTATGGTGCGAAGTTATTGCTGTAAGCATATGCACTTCCATGATGAGAGGAAGACTGCTTCGTTTTAGACTTAGAGGATGTAGAGCACAGAAGAAAACTTTTGTAATGGCCAAGTAACGTCGGAAGTTGACCAATGACCATTGGCACAAGCACTATTTAATGAGAAATTACATTTGAACATCAATAATGATGCTGTTAATACATATATCAGTTTTCCTGAGAAAGAATTTGTAATAAAATGTGTACTTTCAGCAATAAGTTAAGCAGCAACAGATGTCATGGTATGGGGTGGGATGTTTGCTCAAAGTATTGATCGACTACACGTAGTATCTGGAATAATGAACGGTATAAAATACCTCAACTGTACTGTGAGATACGAAACTACCTAATGGGAAAGACATGTTTAATCTTCCAATAGGATACTGATCTTTGCCAGAGCAGAACTAGATAATCATGGATGACAACCAATAAAATCCATGCAATGGACCAGCCAATAGAAAACTTGTAGCGTACATATATTGAATAAAAAAACAGAATTAATTGAACTTGAACCAGTAGAAAAGCTATAAGTATCTCAGTAAATGAATGACAGGAATACTTCTGTGACATTTCATTCTTTTGGGGCGAAGATTCGTGATGTTTACATTGAAGGTTTCCTTTTTGTTTCAGAAGCAGACGATCCAAGTTTCATCTGTGATTACAAACTCATTTGCATTCCTCTTAAAGCGGTCGAAACACTGTTAATAAGTTTGCATTCGAATTCGTTTCTGGTCAATGTTAGCAAACGCGGATGACTTCTTCATATTTTATTCTGTAGTTGACATAAAATTTACGTTTATCTGACATATGAGACAAGTGCGAGTACTGATCAAACAGTATTCAAAGTTAAACAAAGATCAGCGCGGTGGCCACTTGGATGGGTGAACGAAATCTTCGTTTACACGCTGCTACCCGTGAGCCTGGGAAAATACCTAGAACCGTCGGTCTCCCTGGGTTAGTGCGCCACGTCCCTAACTACCTCAAACAAGGTTAAAGTGGCAGCAGAGTGCGAAACTGCCTTCGGGTCTCTCCGCAATCATTTTCCCATGCGCAATTTAGATATTAATTTATCTGAGATATGTACAGTCTTAGGAATTTCGAAAGCCGTTAATCGGTGATGGTGTTAAATCATACCATGAATGTTGGCGATGATTTCGGTGTTGTTGTCCTTTTGGACTTAGCTGCGAGGGTGTCTTCCAGGCTTTCACGTTCACATTTAAAGTTAATAGTCTAATATTACAGTTGAAAATTGTGGAACAGAATCCTCGAAAGTATTTTTCACAGAGGTATGAATTTGTGTTCCCGACAAACCCTTTTAAACAGAATATTTACATATTACATTTTGCCAATTTTAAATAAGCACCCAAATACTTGCATTCCCCAAATTGTATACAAACATCTACTTGATGGAATGCGTTGATATTTTACAGATATTCATATGCTAAATTAAACAGTTTCTTGCATTCATAATTTCCCTAGTAACAACGTGATATACAGTTCCCTTTAACAAAAATTAGAAATACGATCAAATTCGTATTTTAAATTCATATAAAGTTAGATTTTGGAGCAAATGTAAGAAATACTTGTATGGGATACGTGATTTCGTATTATAAGAAAGGCATGCTAGGATCGCGGGTCTATCAACATTCCCGATTGCATTTTCCGTTGGCATATGCTTCCTGTACTTTAATAGCATTTATGTAAAGCACTACAGCTAACCATAAATCACGAACTCATGTTTTAAAAGACATCTAATTAAAACACCAACTCCTGTGTTTATTTTAAGGCTTCTTCCTAATTTGGGACGGATCGTTAAAATCTCTTAACACCTAAACGTCCAGAACTGATTAGATGGGAGCAGGCAAGCACGACAGGAATGGGCAAATAAAGAAATGCACGAATGGTTCTGATCTTTGCGAAATGACTAAGCGCAGGATTCAAGAGAAGATGCCAGGATGCACCCTCGCGAGCTTGCTCCCTACGCAAAGGCGTACCCTAGGGTGTTCCCCTTGTTTTGATGTCCTGTCCAACAGGAAGTTCAATCTATGCTGTAAGACCGGAAATGCATTCCTCTTTGTTTTTCAAGAATTGGCAGATTTAGAGGATTTTCACACAAGGAATTTACTGCAACGCGTCGTGGGTTTCCTGTTATTTTTGCTATCTAGCTGTGCTGCAGTAAATGTTATCACTAAATATACAATAACAATGTTTGTGTTTGCATTGATTATCTGACGTGCGAAAGTGCAACATGTGGTGGTTGATCGACAACTTGTTTTGGTTTTCCGGAACCAATATTAGATAGAAATCATATTTCATGATAGCTTCAGCTATACAGAGTCTATATATGGTAATCGATGATAATAGCTAGTTTGAACACTTCTAGGTTTGCAAAAAATAGTTGTAGTTGTTTTTCGTCTACGTAATTGCAATAAAGTGTCTCTGGGTATCATAAATATGAAACCAGCTATATGGAACATCAAAAAACCTAAATTTTTTAATTTAGCAATACAGTTGCCCACAGTAGTTTTAACTTGTCAACAGCGTTTCAATTATCATGTTGGCCTTCGATTAGCACCTACATTTCAAAATTACGATTTATTTACAGTTATATATTTTGAACTACTAGGATTTGCTTAATGCAATATCCGAGTACTCCTATTTAACCAACCTACCTAAAATTTGCCACTTGATTAAATCATAAAAGGCCAGAATAAGAATTAAAATCGTTGCATTCAGCAAACAGCACTGAATCGATTGATATTAAATAAAGCCGGCTTTGACGATACTAGGAACTTTAGAAGGCAATTTAGCGGAACTAACTAACCAGAGCAATTAAATGCACATAAGAAACTAAATCTACTTCAGCATAGTTGACATTAATTAGTGTTAGCACTTGTATATAAATCAAAACTTACTGTTTATTCTTTGCAGGTTCGTTTAGATTACATTTCCACAATCAGTGTTATTTTATGATGCGAAGAGGTTATCACAAAATTCTCAAGAAAAGTCAATGATGCGAATGAGATAAAAAAAATCCCGAAAGAACCTTTGGAAAAAGTAAAATAAATCAAGAAATGGGGTCTAGGGCGGGTCTGAATAACCGAATGGAAGTCACTGGAATAGTTACGATTCTAGCAGATTTCCCATAGGATCGAAAATATAATAAATGAAACCTAAAGCTTTAAGAAAGATTGCAGTAATTAATAAAGGAGCTGTAGACTAATTCAGGGAGAAGTATAAATCAGAAAATACCCAACATAAAAATGGAGAAAATGTAAAATAACAACATAAAATTGTGAAATGAATACCATTTACTAAGAAGGGATAATTTTTATAATATTTTGAATCAAATTTTCATAATGTCAAACCTTATATCACTAACTACACGCTTGAAATATATTTTTAATAATAGTATGTAGATCTATTTTGGTCTGGACAAGTTGATAGAAAGAATAAACTTATTGGAATCGTTTTTCGAAAACATGAAATTCCGACAGTTGTAGGTCCCCTATTAAAACCGAACGTAATAGTTCCGTTACGTCGGAAGTAGCTTCACACTAAAGCTGGTTTGAACAATTTCGGTGGTACCTATAGCAATAATAAACATAGTCAGAAATTCATTATTAATGATTCTACACTGGTACAAACGAGGATCACGATAATGATTGAATGAATAAGTGATGAAAATAAGTATGTATGTAGGATAAATATCAACTGCGGTGCCTTTCTGAACTTTTCCATTCATGACGATCATCATTTTGTATCAATTCTAGATTGGCTTCCCAAAAATATTATTTTACGTACACCGGAAACTAATGTATACAGAGTATTCCAAAATATGGGCACTATATGTCCAAGAGAGAACAGAGTGGGCGTCTAACGATTTATTCAAGATATTAAGAAGAATAGGTACTCTTCAACTCAGGGAAAATCATTCACAATGTGTATCTGATCAATTTTTATTATGAATATTGTTTGTAACACATTCTTATGCAAATAAATATCTATTGTTATATATTCAAGGAACTTCTACAGGGTTTTTGTAGCAGAAGAAATCTAGAGAAAATGCATGTGAAATTATATTTTTGCAGTTTTATGTCGCCACGATAGTTTGGTTGAGAAACTACGCTATTGTATAAGCTACTGTTCTTAAGTTAAGTAGTAAATAATTTGTACTTTTACGATTGTACATAAATATATCAACTATAGTCAGAAATTCAAGGCAGCTGAAGTTGACTTGCTGGGAAACCCTTGTATAAATATTTGTAAATACTTATTGAATTAATTACACAAGCAATATGATAAGTTAACATCCGTGCCTCCGCTTTGTTGTATTTTGAACTATTGTCATGGTTTTACTAATATAAGTAATATAGTATTTAGAATGCTAAACGTCATTCAACTTCACAAGATAAGCTGATAGTTAATTTTGGTAATGATTGTCTTATTTTAACGTAGCTAATAATACGAGCAACCTTATCTCCATAACGTAGGGGAAGAAAAAGAAACTGAATTGCTATTTTGCCTCTGGTTACGTTGAATGCGATTTCTAAATTCTTTACTTTTATTTTAACCCCCAATAGCTGATTCACCAATATGGATTGTAAATTGTCATATCTTCTTTTAGAACTGGGGTTGTAATGTATGACGGAATGCACTTTGGCTAATGTTAATCGTCATATTAGGCAGTGGTGGTGCTGACATTGTCAGCTACATATATAAGAAAGTCACTAAAGGAGAGTTTTTTATACAGAAGTGTCTTCCACCGTTTTTACTCCTCTACAATGGTGGAAAATTCAAAAATTACAGTGATTATTAATATAATCTCTTTGTCATTTCAGTTTAACAAGAACTTGTTTATTAATCACCTCTGAAGAAAACTAAATATGACTGACGCTACTGTAATAATGTCGTGTGTGACAATGTTAAAAAAATACTAACACACATTCGAAATATGTATAACAGTATAACAATAAATTCTAAGACACAGAAAAGCGATTTCACTATACTTAAATAATTTTGAAACTTGAACGTAGAATGTACTTTAAACTGTACCACAGTTCCGTCATAACTGTTATAATATACATATACTATAACTCTGGATATTGTATTTCTTGCCAATTGAAATCTACTTCACTTTCACGCTGATTTCAAATACAATTGTTTCACCGAAATTAGATAATAATAAATTTACCACTATAATAACTAGAAGACAGATCAACAAATTACAGTTTAAAGAATTCCAATGATTACATTCAACTGCAGATTGAAGATAATCTCTTGCAGCGAACACATTTCTGGTCAATACCATGTTAAAGTATAGTAATTATTTCCCAATTGCTACGTAAATATTGAAGTACTGTCTTAGTAGCATTGTTATTTAAGGTTTCGATTATTCAACTTAATATTAATTAAGTGTTTATTGGTTTTGTTACTAAAATTACACTTCATTTTGAAGAGTAGAGCTCAAGCTAACCCTTAATTTGTGCCACATTCCCTAGCGGAAAAATATAACATGCCACTGAATAATGTTGGCACAAGATTCAAAGTCAAGCCAAAACAATACTATTTAAATTTTCAACAGTTTTTATTCGCTTTCTATTGCTTTATACGTATTTTAATGTGAGACACGCCATTTTTAAAAGCAATACAAGTAAACACATATATCGCGTCGAAATACACGTACAACAGCATAGAGCTAATAAAACTCGTAGAAATTATTGATAATAAAGTTTTCACTTACGAATTAACATAAATTTCAACCAAATAGGACACAATACAATCAACTCTCATGTAGTTTTGGGGCCAAATATACTACAATTCTCTTATAGCGATTATAGCTTACGACCTACTGTTTCCTAAGGCAAGCTTGCTAAGTATTAATTCGTTCGCTGTTAAGTGCAATACAATTTACGCCGTTTATAGCAAGACCACTTATTACCAGAATGCATTTACTACTTAGTGATCTTATATTTAGCGAAATTCATGCTAGTTTTGTGAGACTCTATTTAAGAGATTCTTTATCGTGGGTTTGCTATTTTCAGTCGTTAAAGTCTCTGTGAGTAAAGTTAACAATTTAATGGTTAAACGATAGACTTAAAAAGAAAACAATTAAGTATATTATAGAAAGTTAAAACTTTAAAACAATTTGAAATCAAATTAGATTTATAAAAAATGTCGATTTACATCATCAACTCGTCCTACATTCTACATCTATCAGAGAAACAAATGTGATAATTGTTAAAAGCAACATAAAACAGAATTTAAATTACATGTAATTCATTAGAACGAAGTTCCAATGTAAGGAAGCTTTTTAGGGATTCTGTCTGTTCATTATAAAAAAGCAAGACGTACAAATGGTACATGTTTCACTAACCGTATATGTGTCATAGATAGTATGTGTGCCACAATTGGTACAAGGTCACATATGGTATAACTTCCGCAAGTGGTATATGTACCACAAATGGTACATGTGCTGCAAGTGGTACACGTGCCACGAATCGTACCTGTTCACCAATGCTATACGTGCTAGAAATACTACATGTGACACAAATGCTGTATGTACCACAAATAGTATATGTACTACTACTGACGTAATTTGCCACCAATAGTACATGATACACAAACGGTATATGTGCACAAAAGGTATATATGTTACATGTGATGCATGTTCCACAAATGTTATATGTACCACAAATGGTACATGTGCTGCAACTGGTACACGTGCCATAAATTGAGCTAGTTCACAAATGCTACATGTGACACAAATGCTGTATGTATCACAAATAGTATATGTACTACTACTGACGTATTTACCACAAATAGTACATGATACACAAATTGTACATGCGCACAAATCGTACGCATGTCACATGTGATGCATGTTCTACAAATGTCATATGTACCACAAATGGTAAATGCGTCGCAAATGGTACATACGCTACAAATAGTACATGTGCAACATACGAAACTTATTTCATATATCGTACATGTACCATAAGTGGTATATGTACTACAAATGATGTATGTGCCACAAATAGTACATGTTCCAGAGATGGTACATGTGTACAAATGGTACATGTGCCAAGTATGATGCAAATTCCACAAACGTTATATGTACCACAAATGGTAAATACCGCAAATGGCACATACGCCACAAATAGTACATGTGCCACAAATCGTACATGTACCACATATGATGTATGTTTTACAAATGTTATATGTACCACAAATAGTAATGTACTACAAATGATGTATGTGCCACAAATAGTGCAAGTTCCACAAACGGTATATGTGCCACATATGATGCATGTTCCACTAATAGTATATGAACCGCAAATAGGTGTGCCAGAAACTGGTATATGTGCCACAAATGGTATATGTGGCACACAAGATGCATGCTCCACAAATGTTATACGTACCACAAATAGTAATGTACTACAAATGATGTATGTGCCACAAATAGTGCAAGTTCCACAAATGGTATATGTGCCACATATGATGCATGTTCCACTAATAGTATATGAACCGCAAATAGGTGTGCCAGAAAATGGTACATGTGCCACAAATAGTATATGTGCCACACAAAATGCATGCTCCACAAATGGTATATGTACCACAAGTGGTAAACGCGTCGCAAATGGGACATACACGACAAATAGTGTATGTACCAAATACGATAAATGTTTCATAAATTTTGTACATGTACCATAAATTGTATATGTTCTATAAATGATGTGTGTGCCCCAAATGTTCTAATATGCTACGTGTTTTACAAATAGCATATGTGCCACAAATAGTACATGTGAAACATATGTTGCGTGTTTCACAAATTGTATATGTACCATAAATGGTATATCTACTACAATTGGTACATGTGCCAGAAATAGTATACGTTCTACAAATAACATTTATGCTACAAATGACGCATGTGCCACAAATAGTACATGATCCACAAATGGTGCATGTGCCACGTATGATACAAGTTCCACAAATAGTATATGTACCGCCAATAGGTGTGCGAGAAAATGGCAAACGTGCCACAAATGGTATATGTGCTACATGTGGTATATGTGCCACATATGATGCATGTTCCACAAATGTTACCATAAATAGTATATGTACTACAAATGATCTGTGTGCCACAAATGTTCAAATATGCTACGTGTTTTACAAATAGCATATGTGCCACAAATAGTACATGTGAAACATATGTTGCGTGTTTCACAAATTGTATATGTACCATAAATGGTATATCTACCACAATTGGTACATGTGCCACAAATAGTACATATGCCACAAATAGTACATGTGACACAAATAGTACATGCGCCACAAATTATAAGTGTGCCACGTATTCAGTACTACTGATCTGCAGGAAGAATTTGTTTAGTGTACATTTCAAATTAAAATTTAGATCATTATCAACATCTGAGATTAGAGCTTTAATCTTTAATATTAGTGTGTTGATTGAAAGCACGTACAGGAATTCATTTACTGCAAGCTGAAATAATAGCCTGTTAAAACGGATTATCTTATATTTAGTGGATTATGAAACTTCCCTACATATCGATGGTCTTTTGTGATCATTTGGCTGGGTTGAATATTTACAGTTGTTAGACATTTGCATCGAGAAAAGTAGCGCGTTATCAGTTTGAGAACTGGTTTCTAAGAGCAAGTAATGAAGTATATATAAAAACCTTAATATTTTAAAACAAATAGAAAAACGCTAAAATCAAATCCATATAAAGGAGAACAAAACCATTAAGGTTTTTCATATTTATTAAAAAAATAAATAAAATATTTTTGTAAGTTAAGAGTAAAAACCTAACAATAAAAGAGGCGACTTAAAAAATGCTTTGCTTAAGTTATTCAAACAGCAATCCTATCCATACCTACATTCCTTTTAGTGTACCATTTTTACAGCGAAAGAGAACAAAATTTTGATAAGAATCATAAAAAGTAACACGAAAGCACTTTTAAATGAAATTAAAATTGGTTACAAGTAAGTCCTGATCTACAGAAGTGTTTGACAGATCTCGCGACTGTTTGTTATAACCGCCTTGCATCGTTTGTTTAAATGCGAAAATACGAACCAATTGTTTTTGTTTCAAAACAGTAATTTGCTACTTCTAAGACTATTACATACCACAAACACTCCATGTACCACACGTAGTATATATGGCACAAATGGCATAAGTGCCAAACGGTGTTAGTACCACAAATGGTATACTATATGCCGCAAGAGGGACATCTGCCACAAATAATACATGTGCTACAACTTGTAGGTGTTGCCTCACAAATGGTATATGTTCAACAAATGGTAGATGTACCAGATATTCAGCACCACATAGAGAAACCATTTAAGAGAATATTTCACACATTATTTAATTTAATGTATGTTATAAACTTATTTTGGTAGAACATGCAGGAGCCCTTACTTATTTTTTAATAATCTCATACACACTTAAACAGTTTTATTCATTCATTTCCGCGACGAGTAATTTTCGAAGGGATATTAAACCTTGCGACGCGACGTCTAGAAACCAAAGCGACACGCACACGTTAAAACAATAGACCACAAAATCCTGTCGACCCTAATAAAAGGATTCCAAAATACTTAAAGACGTGACATTCTTCATACGCAATTTTTCAGCCCTCATCATGTTGACAACTATTATTAGAAAATCTTGAACTTTTTTTTCAGGTCTTGTCGCTGTCTCAACATCAAAGCAGTTCGATTGAGCAGACAGTTTGTAGCTTGCTTATGCACGCATGTATTTGAAATGAGATTCTAGAAAACGAAACCTGCGAACACTTCTGCCTACACTTTACGCGAAATGATTCTACAAAATAGAGGAAAGTAATTCGTAGGGATAAATTTAGAAACGAACGCGGCGCATGGCAACGGTCTCATTAAAAGGGGGTAAATTTAGCAGTAGAATTCATCAAGTGATTCATACAGATAGACATACGATCTATCTTCGTATTTGATCTCCGTCTTCGTAACCTAATGCACTCGCTGAATCACTGCAAGTGTTAATTTAATTACCCTGCACAGCAAATTCAAGGAAAAATAATCTAATTTTGTTGAATTCGGCAAGCTACAATTTATCCATAGTAAATGTAATTATACAAAATGAGAAATAATAGATGTCTTGTCCTGTACTACTCCCTATCCATAACGTGTGGCATGACAAAATACAACAATAAGCCTCATTTTATTTATGCAGGCAATAAAAGATTTTATTGATAACGTAATATAGTTTGAATGACAGCGGTTGCATTAGGGAATAGAACCGTCAACAATATTTGATGGCCATCATAATAAAGTCAGTGTTCTCCGCGTGAAGTGTGAGAACGATGGGCTTGATCATCACCCAGATTAAATTCTTTGTAAAAACGTTATAAAGACTGCATTCAGATGTGAAGATGTTTCGATCGAACTTGGTGTTAAGGGTCCGCCTTTCACAGTCTACCCTTGTTTTGGGTGCTAACTTTCTAAAATAAGAAACGTTAATGATTATTTTTATGTAGCTATTGTAAAGAGCTATTTGAAACAATTCGTAATTCGAAATTCTACGTTATTTTAAACATCACGACAAAAATAACAGAGTATTCTAGTTCTTGGCCATCTTAAAATATGTTCGTGACAGTTCAGTTCCTTAATATTTAAAAGACTTGCTAGATCGTATTCTAAAACTAGAGTCACTAAAATAGGCAATTAATCCTACGCATACGAGTAGTTTTTAAATAAAATTACTATAAAAATAGGAATGTTAGACGCAACTAGTTTGTTTAACTTTTTAAAATTTTTAAATTTTACCTAATTCGTGCTATTTTAAAAATAGAGTAACCTTTAACATTATGCTTATCTTAGACAAGTGAGTAGAAATTATTATAATCCTAGAGATTACAAGTATTTCAGATTCTGGTTATTTCATTGAACAATGAAAAGTTTTACTATATGGTTTTTTTTAAATATACTCAGTAGAATATATAATTATTTCTGTGTGTATCTAAGGCAAATAGATTTACTATAAAAATTGTTTGACCGGTGTTTTCTTTTTAGCTTGAGAATAATCTTACTAGTTTGTTAGTTGAACACAGAGTCATTGAAATATGCTACTAACTCTATCTGCATATGTCTAAGAAGGGAAAATTAGAATAAAACAGTTATAAAAAGTGGGGTTTTCAGCAGTTGAAATTTTTTAATAGTTCATGTTTTGAAAATAGAGTGAGAGAAATAGAGAAAATATACAACTAACTCTACGCATATATGAGTTAACAAGGTACAATATAATACAATTATTGTAAGGAAACAGCTATCAGCAGTATTTTAAAAGCTTGCTCGAATCTTCAAAAAATCTTGATACAGTATACTACCAAAGTAGCTAGTAAAATATGCTACAACTCTATGCATATTTGAGGTAAATACGTACAACAGAATAAAATTGTTACAAAGAAAATAGGGATTAAAAGTATTTAAAAAGCATTTACGAACCATTAAAAAATCTTAATAGAGCATATTTCCCAAATAGATAAGAAAATATGCTACGACCTGTATGTAGACTGAGGTAAATAAGTACAACATAATAATATTATTACAAAAAAATGGGGAGTAGAAGTATTTCAGAAGCTTTTTATAACCTTTAAAATATCTTAGTAGAGCATATTTTCAAAGTAGTTCGAA
>JABXWE010009329.1:0-37645 GCA_014611495.1 Limonius californicus | reverse complement strand
AGAAACCATATTTAATACACTGGAAAAGTTTTGTGACGAAAAGGAAATTTCTTTGAAGAATATTATGTCAGCTGCTACTGATGGCGCTCCGGCTATGATAGGGTGTCACAAAGGCTTCATAGCATACTTAAAAAATACAGTTCCAGACGTACTTGCTGTACATTGCGTCATTCATCGCCAGCATTTGGTTGCGCGAAATCTGAGTGAACGCCTGCATACCTCACTGCAATATATGTTATCAGAGCAGTTAATAAAATCAGAAGCAACTCACTAAATGACAGATTATTTAATCAGCTTTGCGTAGCCAATGATGAAGATTTCAACCGCTTGCTGCTTCACACAGAAGTGCGCTGGCTATCAAAAGGTACTTGTCTGACTCGATTTTACAATCTGACTATGATAGAGTTCCTGGAAAACAAAGACACAGAATTGCACGACAACCTCATCACATAAAAGAATGGTATTGCGTACATGACAGATCTGTATAAACTGTTTAATGATGTGAAACTCCAGCTTAAGGAGACCACTTAAACTTGATTATAACAAAAAATGTCGTTGCTGCTTTCGCATCCAAACTACTATTATACAAGAGAAATATCGGCAGACGTGAATTTAATAACATCCCTAATTTATCAGCAGTATCATTCAACAACGACGACTTGCTTGTTTACTGTCAACACTTGGAGAACCTCCACAGTGATTTCAAGGAACGATTCCAGGACATTTTAAACATGGACATACCAGACTGGGTGTTGGATCCTTTTTGAAATATCATCACAGTAGGATCATCCCAGTTGGAAGAACAACTTATAGAACTGACAGCAAATTAAAAATTAAATTCAAGAATGGCTACCTAGAATTTTGGCTGCAGAAGCCAATCCCGCAACTGTACCCTGGATTATGGTCGATTGTTCAACGATTTTTGATAGCACTCCCATCGTCGTATTTGTCTGAACGTGGATTTAGTGCTGTAGCAACGTTGCTAACTAAAAAGAGAAATCGGCTGCATGTTACTAAACGCGGCGACTTACGGTTGTTTTTAAGTAAATTCGAGCCTGATATTAACAAACTCGTTAAAGTGCATCAGATTCATCCTTCACATTAGATAAGTTTTAAATTCAAAGCTTTCTTTTAATTAATGTTAATAAAAATACTTCTAAATATGATTAAGTATGCGTTTTAATTGCTCTCATTGAAAAATTCTTCTTTGAACTCAGAAATAGGATATAGACCATATCCTATCTATCCTATCCGTATCATATGGCACGTTTAAAAATAATATTTGCAATAACTGTTTTTATGATGCGCAACAGATGGTAAGTTAAAAAATTTTGGGGGGCTCTAGAAAATTTTTTATTCTCAAAGTGGGCGGTGGACGAAATAAGTTTGAGAACCTATGCTCTAAACTAAAAAGATTCTTTGCAAGACCAAGCGTGCTTTCCATTGTTAATATTTCAGACTCAACACAAACTAATTAAAAGTAATTTAAGCTTTTCAAGCTCCCAATACACTGAAAACTTGATAAGAAAATAGCAAAATTTGATTTTCAAACCCATGTTCATTACGTTTTTGTTTGTATCGACGACATCTATAAGTGGGTAAAATATCCGAAACTATTTTTTAAACACCCTGTACATATTGATGTAAATTTGCTAACATTAAAATAAAATACACAATGACAATAAAAATTTATTATTCATTATATAAAAACATAAACATAACTACAAACACATTTACCAATTCTTTTTAGCTCTGTTAATAAATCTTACTAAATCATTATTAACAATCTTATCTCTAAATTTATCTTTATAAGTAAATTCAGCAACATAACAAAGGTATATCTCAACATCAGTAAACTCTTCAAACAAACTCTTAGGACTCTGTTCAGTTACCCTCGTGCATTCATTCAGTAACAGTTGAAATGACTGGGGAAACGTTTGTATAAATTGTTGGAATTCTTCTTTGCTTATATTTGCAATATCTATACTTTTTAACCAATATCTATCATACGGATTGTAATGAATATAATTTACACGTTCTGTGGGATGACTTAACTGAGATTCAGTTAGAATTTCAATTCCTTCACTTTGGAATGTGCTGTTTTGTTGAGATGTTGTCCGAGTTAAACTACACTTAGAATTCATGGTTTGGGAGAGTTCAAGCTCAAGTTGTGTTGCTTGTTGAGAAGTCATTGCAAAGGAATACTGTTCCTGAATGCGAACAGAACCTTTCTTTTTTTCATATGCTTTTATTGATCTTTTTAAATGTTTTTTGTAAGTCTTCATGTGCTTCTGTTCAAAATTTTGTATAATTGCTTTTGTATTTAGTTCTTCAATGTTTTTTGTATCCTGCAACACATCTATGCTTCTGTTAATGTTAGTTGATGTACGTCCGTCAGTAAATTTCACTAAAACGGGTTGTTTTGCAGCATTTCGCCAGCATTCTCTCTTGACCTTGAAATTCGGAATCTTTATGAGCTTCAAATCATTATTCGCACCTCTGTGCTTCAGTCCTACTTTGCATTGTTTATTTAATTCTTCCAAATAAGGAAGAGGTTCGATTAAAAAATTAAAAGTGTCGTATTTAAAGTCTAATTCCAGTACATCACACAGATAGTTATTTTCTTTTGGAATATTTGAATCGAGGAGTGCTTTTAGATAATCTTGAAATGGTGTTAAAGTTGCTTTGAAATCAAGAGATTTTTCAGGTGGTTTTTGCCTGTCTTTAAGTTTTTCCAGCAAATTTTGCAAAACTTCAGCTTCTCGAGTTAAAGGATTATCTCTTTCATGTTTTAAATTTTGCTCAGTCATGAAGTGTATAAATGTGTCAGAATTTTGCAGGTTTTCGTTATCAAATAAATATTGAGTAGGGAAATGGTGTTGCAACAAAACTAGCTTCCGGTACTTTATGTAATACACCCAGTCTTTCCAAACAAACATTTTTTGGGAATCAGTGCTGCGAAGATCATTGATAGTTTCAGCATAAGTAGAGAACTTTGCTTCTGTTGCATCATCCAATCCAAAGAATAATTTAAGAACAAACATAATTATGCTAATTACACGGCCTTCATAATTTGGTATAGTTTTAGATTTTTCTGTAAAACGCATCTGCGGCACAGCTCTCGACATTAAGTTTAATGCGTAACCCCAAACTTGATCTTAAAAAGAACACATTAATAATTCATCAATCTAATAAATCAAAAGTTTACCTGGCAAGTTTAATTCAAAACAATACCTCTGGCAGAGATCAACCAGATTTTGGCGAGAAATGTATTTAGCAACGCCGACCTGTTTCGCTATTTCTGCTGCAACTTTTCTCGTAGAATAGTGCGTCAGGTTTAAAGTGCCTTTATTCCAAGTTTTGATGTTCAAATGTTTGTCGTCATACTCTTCAGGGAAAAAATGCTTCACCTCGTAGTAACTAAGTTTGCCTTCTCTAATAAATCTCAACAGATCTCCTAGTTGAATTTTATCATTGTTGATCAGCAATCCCAGGTATATAATTGCATAAATTCTGTTCCTACTTAGCACTTTTGCCCCATGCAAGTACTTGCTTGAAAAAGATCTATATGATAATTTATGACAGTCTAATAATGAGGAAACATCTCTGCAGTGAACTTTTAAGTGATTTTTTGTCATTATTTTAAGTAATTCGCTTTTTGAACTTCTGTTATATTGTAAATATTTTTCCCTCTCCTTCGAGGTATCAGAACCAGTTCTCAGACTGATTAAACTTTGATTGTGCACAGACACTGCTTCTTCAGACTGTTGTGTATGCTCATCATACTGCGACAATATCATAGTTCGCTAAAAAAAATTAAATTAATATTATTTTAATTAACACAATACCACTACCGTTACTTTCTGTTTAGCTTTTTCTCTGCGTGAGGCTCCAGTATCCATTGATGAAGGTTCAGAACTACCTGAAGGTGAAGGAGTACGAGAAGCTCTCCTCCTTTTTCTAGTTCTTCCATATACAATTTCAGCATCCCTATTGATCAAACAGTGTATAACTTCTCAGAAAAAAAATTAATTATTACAGCTTACTTCTCAGAATTAACAGCACTTAGTTTTGGGGGTGCATCAGGTTTGGCACTAATTACTTCTAAGGTCTTCAAATATTTAAACCATAAAAAATGCACGTTTTGTTTCAATTTGGGGCTTGCCCCTAACTCGATTAATTCATTAACCAAACCAAAAATAATATAGTTATAACATTCCCAACTGGTTAGCTGGTCTTCGACTTTCTTCTCAGTACGAACCCTTTTGAAACTGGTTGGCCTAGGCGCAGTAGATTCGTCTTGAGTTTCAAAAACATGTTCTCGTATCTCTTGCGATTGAGTTTGACATTCTCCACAGTAATAATGCCCTGCTTCGATGAAGAAGTTGGTTCCACCGCACACATTGCAAGTGATGTCATCTGCCATAGCTTGAATTAAATACCACGTTTAATTGCGAAAGCAAGATATTATTACTTGAAAAATAGTTTTAAAGAAGTCATAAGATATAATAATTAAAATATATAAAAACAGAAAGCACGAGCTTTTTCTAGGTTATAAATAACGAAGTTTGAAATTTGAATGATAACCATGCTAATCTTATGGAATTTGTTATACTGGTCAAATTTTATAATAATTGCTTTTGTCTATAATGCGTATTTTTCACACTTCCAGGATTTACATTAAAAAAACAGTACCTATCATTTAAAATTATGATCTACTAATAATAATACTAAATTTAGAAAAAACGTATAGGAATCGTTTTCTTTCGAAAGCACAGGTTGATATTTGAAGGAAGAATCGACCAAAACAACATATAATTGTATAAAGTTTATTATACATGACAAGAATTAAAGTAAATCAGTATCTGAGATCTTCCCTGTGCTTCAGAGTCTATTTGTGAGAAATCTTTTGAATAATAAATTTAAAAAAGTAGGATTTCGAGAAATGGTCAGTGCCTGGAACTCTCTTCCACAACAAACGAAAAAATATCGCCAAAGTGTCCTGTTGTTTATCTAATATATTTCATGTAGAAATATGAGTGGGTGCCTCAGAGTTGCTGTACAATTAACAATAGATAGCCTAATCTTGTAATACTGCCAAACTACATTTACTGTTAGAAGTAAAATTGACAGACTATATTGCTTAACAAGGTCCATCTATGTGAAACATGTATATATCTGTTATACGTTTCTTTTGTGATTGGATAGGCGAGTGGTATTCAACCTTTCCTCCCCTGTACTCTTAAAGACACTTTTCCACCCAACTATGTACCACCAAAGTTGCTGGTGCACAATTCAAGTTATATACAATTACATTAAAATAAATTAAATTCATCTGTAGTTTATACCATGGTAATTTTTATTTTGCAACTCGGTAGGGAACGCTAGAAATAGAAAACAATACAAGTTGTACAACTTTTACATACCCCCCAAGATGTTTTAGCGTACTTTGAATACCACTGAATGTTACGAGCCAAACGAGCTTTTTCGTCAGACCGCAGCAGGAAAAATGGAAGTGCCTTCGACTTAGCTCAGCGAAGTAGGGATTAGTTCACAAGAAACGCTTCATCATCATCATCATCCCCAGCGTTTAAATATTCCATCTCTGGACGTACGCCTCCCCAAGTTGTCGCCATGCTATTCTATCTGTCGTCGCTCCCATCCATTGTGTTCCTGCGACCTTATTTATGTCATCTCTCCATCTGGTTCTCCATCTTCCGCGGTCTCTTCTTCCTGTCCTTGGCCTCCATTCTGTCACTTTCTTGCTCCACCTATCATCTTCTCGTCGCATAAGGTGTCCTGCCCATTGCCATTTTAAGGCTGCGATGCGTCGTGCCACGTCCTCAACTTTGGTTTTGTTTCGAATCCAATCGTTTGATTTTCTGTTCTGCAGTCGCACTCCCAACATCGACTTTTCCATTCTTCTTTGCGTAACTTTCATTTTTTTCATCATGGTTTCCGTAAGGGACCAGGTTTCCGAGGCATATGTAAGTGTTGGAAGAATGCATTGATTAAACACTCTAGTTTTAAGGTGTTGCGGGTATGTTGCTGTTTTGAACACATTTCTTAGATTGCCATAAACAGCCCACGCTAGCTTTATCCTCCTTCTAATTTCTGCTGCCTGGGTCTCTGACCTAAAAGTAAGTATTTGCCCTAAGTATATATATTCGTCGACAACTTCTATTAGGTCGTTCTCGAGACGAATAGGTGCTACATCATCCTCGCTTGCCATAATCTTTGTTTTTGTGATGTTCATTTTTAGTCCGACTGTTATTGTTGCTTAGTGCAGGTCTGTAATCATCGTCGTCAAATCTTCCATATTATTTGTTAATAAAACAATATCATCAGCGAACCGTAAGTTAGACAGATATTCTCCATTTATATTAATTCCTAAGTTATTCCAATTCAAAGTTTTAAAAACATCTTCTAATAAATTAGTAAAGAGTTTCGGGGAGATGGTATCCTCTTGTCTAATTCCCCTTCTGACATTTACCAGGTTCGTCTTTTCGAATATCTGAACTGTCACTGTTGCATTGTCGTATATTTTCTTGATTAGCTCTATATATCTGTAGTCGATTCTGCATCTCTTTAATGCATTGACCAGCGCCCACGTTTCCACCGTGTCAAACGCCTTTTCAAAATCAATAAAGGCTATATAGAGGGGTTGGTTATACTCATGTGCTTTTTCCATAACTTGTCTTATAGTGTGTATGTGGTCCAAAGTGCTATAGCCCCCTCCGAATTTGAGCTAGTTGGTGGTTCTTTTGCCTTTGACGAGTACAGGTCTTCGTAAAAGAAACGCTTAAGGAACGGAAATCTAACGTAGTTGTATACAGGGTTAGGCGCCACCTTCCAAATCACAGTTGATCGGCAGGTTCTCGTAGGACGGCCGAGAAACCAGCAGCCTACGGGAATCGAACTCACCTGTATTGTGCCTACTCCTGTATCCTTAATGCTTACAAAGTTCATGCACACAAAAGTATACCAGAATAAAAGATTGTACTACATTTTAACTGCATCCAAATCTATAGTAAAATATAGCTCACACATAGTAGAATTTAGAACAAGCCAAAAAAAAACTGTGGGCTAAACAAAAGAGTGTCGGGACGTCCAAACCAAAGAACTCGCCGCCACTTCCATACGACATTTAGTTTAGTAAAGTAGAACTGCGCAGCCAGCGATGTTCGAGTTTATAAATTATATACCCTTTAACCTTGACAAGTAATAAAACGGTGGGCAACGGAAGGTTGCCTCACTTTAACTATAACAAGAAAATTTAACTGTTCTGCTTCTTATTTACCAACGAAGCACTGGCAAACAGGGGAAATCAATCACTGTATGGTACATTGGTAAGTTTACCATAGTTTTCTTCAGGTAGGGTGTAGAGAGAGACAGAGGCACAATTTGGGGTGTTCCTAGGTCCTTGAGAAGCAGAAAAAAAATCGCAGGCACGCCCCTGAAGGCTGGATCACGATTGGAACGATTGCGCCACGGAAATCGCCGCGACTTTCTTCGGGAAACGGGCAATTTCGAGTGTTCTTGCAGTCAGGAACGAAGCCTCCTTTGTACGAGATTTTAACGCTGCAACGATGAAGTGGAAAGAGTCACGGGGTTGATGGCTGTAATCCAGCAAAGGTCTGGAGAACAATTTCACTATATTGTCTTTAATAAAGCGCAACACTCTGCTAATATTTTTAATCCGACTAAATGTCGAGAAGAATATTCTGCCACCAGGCGAGAAAAAGCGATACGGTTTCTTAATCTAGCAGAAGCGCTGCCAAAAAACTCCGACTCCAAACTACGTGCGTTCCTCTTCAGAAGCTTAGGCTGACTAACTTTCCCCCGGCTAAAAAACTCTCACAAAACGTAATCATTCTCGAACAAAATCTTCCATGTGGAACTTCCGGGGAGCGTACGATTTCCAGGGCCATTCTGCAGACAAAAGATTCTAAGAACTGTTTTCGATCGGCATATACAATACTAAACATGCTTGCCCTTAAGTTTCGAAAAAGTGACCTCCCATAAATTAACCTTTGGAAATAATACAATAGTAATCGACTATGAGCGGCAATTAAAATCAGACTTTAATTCATATGAAGTGGCAAAACTAAACGAACGTTACATGGACTAAGAATGCGAGCGAGATCAGAGAAAGTGCGTGGAGTGTCGGCAGGCGGGGTAAACACGCGGTAAACGTATTCTTATCTGCTCTCTGTGATTGTTAATAAACACTAAAAATTGCTCGTTTGTGAATCGATGCGACGCCGACTTGAACAAAATTGTATAGGTTTTAGAACAAGAATTTTGTGCAAAATTTTAAACAAAGTTGCTGTATGTCACTGTAATAACCCTTCTTGTGCAGGTTCGATTAGTTCAATAAATAATCATTTTAAACTTAACAAAGATTTATTAATAAAGGGACAGCATTATATGCTGCACTTAACAATCATTATTACTCTATATTATACTAACTACAAACATTTATATATATTAAAAGGAATTAAGAAATAATGTCACACTTACTTAATAATGCACATATCAACAATGATGACTCGATACTCCTAGTTACCTAGAATGTATACTAAATAATTGAGTAATTGAGTCCGCATGCTTTGTGTAACATTGCTTATATTTAATTAGGTTACTACAACACGACAAAGAACTTTGAAAAAACAGTTTGAACAAAATTTTGTCCAAAATTCTGTGCCGTGTCATACAGGCGTAAGAACATAATGCCCACAACCTCAATGTCAAGAACATCAAATTTGAAAAATCAGAACAATGCCAAGAGTAACCTTTTTTAGCTGCTGAGCATAGTAAATAGTGACGAAGTTTTTCCACTTTAATTAAACTACTATTTTTTTATTAGAATTATGTAACAGATTTTTTATATGTTGTGTAAGGCCTATATGACACGGCACAGAATTTTGTTCAGAATTTTATTCAAAATATTTTTAAAAACTTACAAACAATTTTTAGTGTTTATCAACCATCACAGAGGACACAGAAGTAGGTATATGTTTATCCCGCCATTCCGACACTCCGCATACTTTCTCTTATCTCGATCGCATTCTTTATTACTGCAACTTAATTGCCTCGTCGTGCATTCATGTAAAATAAATAAATAAAAGCACTACGAAAGTATGCATCAACCTCATATTATGAAACTTTGATAGAATTGTACAGTATCGACATTATGTCATTATTTTAACAATATCTCACAGATGTCAACGTAATTTGCACCTGTTTGCCATAAATAAAATAAGTTAGATAGGTAAGTTAAACGGCGGGCGGTGGAATACAATTTGTAAGGTTTGAGGCAATACTACTACTTTTTCCCACAACCGTTGCAAGCGCTGGTGACGAAGTTTTGCTTATGTTCGCCACGTGTGTCATTGGTTTGTAACGTCATAATGTGTTCTATGGTCATAATGCTAGTTCATTTCAGTTAAGTGCGTTTGTTGGTTGTTGTTTGTGTTTCTAAATTAAAAAAACCAGTCCTTATCAGGACTATGATGGATTTCATTAACAGAATTTATAAAAATAAATGCTGCATCCGAAGATCGTACAAGCAAAAGGCACCGCTTCCCTAAGGATTTGGATGTATTACAAAAGTGGATTGAAAATATTAATGATCCAAAACTTAAGCAATTAAATCCAGCTCAGATACACCAATCACTTTTTGTATGTGAAAGACATTTTGTACAGGAGTATTTGGTACCGGGGACCAAAAGAGGGCTTCGTAAAGACGCAGTGCCCATACTTTGTTCATCAGGTATTACATCTGTTTTTTGTAATCTAATTTAGCAAATCGGCAATGGTATAATTCTTCTCATTATGTTTTTAGATCTGCAGGTGGAAAATGAGTTGACTAATACTTTAGAAGTTGATAGTCAACTACAATCACAACATGCTGAAAAGGAGGAATGTGACAATTTTGTTCCACATGCTAGCACGTCCCGGTTACCTGATACTTTGCCTCCCATTTTAAAGAGTACAGAGCCCTGTACCTCCCCGAAGTTATCAGGTAAATTTAAAGTTTTACAAAATCAAGTGAAACCTCTCATTGTGGACTCCCCTGTGATATGGATATTTTCGAATGTCCCGATTCATTCCAAAGCCACCTATGCCTGCCAGGCCTGCTCATTGCCGTAGTGCCCACAAAATAGTGGTCATATGCTAGTCAAGCGCGCCCATTAAAATACAGCGCTTTTGTTCAATTTTTAAAATCAAATCCAGATCCAATTTTCATTGATCCTATAAAGTTGGAAGCAAGAAACAAATACCTTTCTAAACTTAAATATAAAAAAATATAAAATTAAATTACATATATTTTAACTTTAGTTTCAAAATGTTTTTGGTATATGTATCTTTATTATGTTTTACTTTATAATAGCTATATTATAAAATGTGACTTCATTGGCATGACCAAAAAGTAAAAATTCCCTTCAAAATGGCAGATTTTGTAACAAAATCCCTTTTTCTGATAACACTGATTACAAAATTCAGTGTGAGTTATCAGCCTTGGCTGATATTCTGACAGTTTACTGTTGTTTATAATTCTTGTGTTTCACAATTATCGTATGACAATGTACTATTGTATTATTTCAATATATCTTTAAAATTAAAATGTATTTTATTGTACAGATGAAGGTCACAGTCCATGAAAAATTTTGATTTTATAGTGGGAACTACCTAGTAAACACTACAAGTTCAAAATTCCCGCCTGAAGTTTAGTATCGCCCACAACCACATGTGGCGCTGATTTAGTTCTCGAGAATAGCATTGCAGTTTCTTATCTAAACCTATTTTATTTATGCTGTTTGCGCATACTCATGTTCCGTGTAATACGCGTTTTACAGAATTTTGTACAACATTTTGTAAGTAAATTTTGTACAAAATTTTGAAATTGCGAGCTCTTAAAATGTACACAACATGACAATTAGATTGCTGGTACGTGTACGTGTTTACATTAAAAATGTGATTGCAGTCAATCACCATTCCTCTGTAGATGTTTGTGTGTACACAATCTTCTACAAAATTCTGTGCCGTGTCATACAGGCCTTAAAAGGTGGTAGTTAGTAACGTATTCAGCTAAAAAAGTTACTACAATAGGTCCAAATATAACATAAACATAGGTTAACTATTTTTACATTACTCTGAAGTCAATTTTCTAATAATTTTTCAGAGTATTCCAATCTTGGATACATTGTCGGCTGGTTAAAAAAGATGACTATATATGTAGAAACGCCACTTACCAATGTAGCTAATGGTGACAATAAAAAATGCTTATTTCAAACCACCTTTTAGTAGCCTCTTAAGAGATAATTTAATTCTTAATAATCACAAAATAGGTTTTCACTTCTTATTCACTCAAAATCATAAAATAAAAACTATAACGAATACTAACAAGTTCAAAAAATACAAACAAGTACCTACTGAACCACATTTGGTGTACCTATGTCTACAGTTTCTTCATAATTTAATTTAAATTTGGTGCCACCAAATTTTTGAACTGCTGAAATTTCATTGTTACTGCTATGGTTTTTTGAATGCTTATTAACAATTACCGCATTTTTAAACTATCTTTAGTGACAGTTTTTTCTTCTCAAATTAATTGCGTTTGATTACAAGATTGTACTACAAAAAATAAATACCATTAATTCAAAAATTTGCAACTTTAACACTAGGTAATTTATGAAGAAGCTATTGATCTAAACGAAAACTTGCTCAGGACTTTCTGAGTTCAATTTGCACTTAGATTCGTTCCTTGAAATTATGTGATCGACTTACCAAACACCCTGTATTCATATCATCATCATCATCATCATAATCGTGATCCTCGTTTGTACCGCTTGCGCTGTGTCGAGGCGGTGTTAGGCAAAGCTAAGCTAGTTTGTGCTGTGAGCAAAAGGGCCCGACTCTGCGGGTTCCGTATTGGTGTGAAATCGTGCTTGGCTTGCCTGTTGTGTATATGTGTTTTGTTTATGGTCTTGTTACTCTTCTAATGCGACCGTAATACGAGGAGTGCCATTTATTTGATCTTCAATGGAAATGGAGACCAGGGCCCAGTACCAATTTCAATTACCCACGGAATCAGAAAATTTTCCGACCCTGGTGTGATTAGAACCGGGAAGCGTTTGGACTATTATTATTATTAGCCCGCAACATCCCATTGTTGGGCAAGGGCCTCCCCCATACGAGGGGTTTATTGATCTACTCTACCATAGCGATCAATCCTCGTGGGAGAGAGGCGCCGCGTTAACGCAACCTTCGGGTCACCCATCCAAGTACTGACTGGGCACCACGCTGCCTTAATTCTCCTGATCGTACGTGAACGGGCGACGAATGTGCGTGGACTATTATAGCATTTAGATATTATCGGTTTAAAACTTCAAAATAAAAGGTTAAAAACAAAAGGCACGTGCTGTTATCTCATATCATGGTCACCCAGTATGTATTATTCTACTTACTCAACTCTCTTATTATCAGCATGTTATTTCTGTCAGCAGCGTACAAATTTAGTCCAAGGTGCGTTCGTATATATATAACACAGTTGCCCAGTACAGCTCTGAGCCAATTACGTAAAAGCGCGCCAGACGACTCATCTGGAACCCGTCTACATCGGCAGCGGGCTATAACGTGTTTCTGTGGGACGTACGGGAGGTACATGTAAAATCGAATAAAACTTCAAATTTTGGCATTTTAAAATATATTTAACGCGCAGACAACAATATATGATAATTATTACAAGCTATGAAAACAAAGAAGTTATTTTATGGTGCAGCGAACAGATCGGAAACTAAAAATAAACTGAACAAAATAAATTTTGTTCTGACAAACTTTAAGACAGTAATTTTCAATAGTACTTATAATACATACTTTTTAATATTACTTAATAGCGAGGTGTTTTAAATGCCATACAGCCCCCAAATGAAATGTCAGTTTCAAATACGATATTACCCCAGGTGGGTAGAGTCCTTAACTCACAATCCCACACAGACACAAACCAGTCTGTCAGCCCTTTGGATTCTGGGGAGGGCAAGAAATTGGCAAAGAAAAGATGTCCAAGCGAAAAACTCTTTATTGCGACATTTAATATAAGGACCATGAGCAGACCAGTACACCTAGAAGAATTGGAAGAGGAATTGCGGCAAATCAAATGGGATATACTAGGGATTGCCAAAACAAGACTACCCGGCGAAAAGTGCTAAGATCAGGACATTTATTATATCAAAAAAAAACACAGAAGAAAACTCCCAAAATGGAGGAGTAGCTATTCTTGTCAACAAAAGAAGGAAACACCTTATCAAAAGTATGCAAGCAGTATCAAATAGAGTAATATACGTAGTACTGAAGCTCTCAGAGAGATATAGCGTACAAATAATTCAAGTATACGCGCCGACCAGTTCAGCAGACCATGAACACATCGAACAACTGTATGACGTCATCACGCGAGCAAGAAAACAAGAAAAAGCACACTACTGTTTGATAGTCGGAGACTTCAATGCTAAGGTAGGCAGAAAAGAAGAAGAAATGGAACTATGGGCCCTTTTGGAACTGGTGAGAGAAACAACCGAGGGGAAACATTGTTAAATTACATACAGAGTGAAAATCTATATTGTACGATTAGTTTCTTTAAAAAACACCTAGAAAGGAAATGGACCTGGAAAAGCCACGATGGAAAAACAATAACCGAAATAAACTACTACATCAACAACTATTAATGACATAGAACAAAACCAAATGCAATTTCAGAACGAACTGAAAATGAAACGCTCTCCAGTTCAAAACTTGAAAAATAGCAAATTAGGAAATCTAACTGCCAAAATTACAAGAGATATTCAAATTTCGACGAAAAAAGTGTGTACACAGAGAAAAAGCCAACTAAGGAATAAAACATAAGTGTGGAAACATTGAAGCTCATAGAACAAAAAAGAGAGCTAACAAGAGGAACGGAGGAATATAAAAGAATAAGCAAAGCCATAAAACAAGAAATAAGGAAAGATATAAGAACATATAACACTAATATAATCAAAGAAATAATAAAAAATAATAAAAATATGAGAGTATTACGTGCTAAGTTAATAAATGGCAAATCCAGGATGACTAAAATGAAAGATAAAAATGGAGTCATAGTAACGGAAGTAACGGAAATAACGAAAATTGTCGAAACCTTCTATGCAGATCTATATGCCTCAAAAACCTCAAGATCAAACGAAGCCCAAAAGAAAGAAGGAAAAATAATTATCAATGCAAATTCAGAAAAAATACCTGAAATCACAACAGCAGAGATTGCAGCCGCACTGAGACAAATGAAAAACGACGATCCCCGGGAGAAGACGGTATAACAGTCGAAATGCTAAAACTTGGGGGTGAAATACTGTTAGACGCTATCAAAATACTTCTAAATCGATGCTTAGAGGAAAGAGAAATACCATCAAATTGGCAAGATGCAGTGGTCATACTACTATACAAGAAAGGCGATAGTGCAAACATAGGAAATTACCGTCCAATAAGCCTACTGTCACATATGTATAAAGTAATGACGAAGATTATTACAAATCGAATAACGAATAAACTAGACTTCTATCAGCCAGAAGAACAGACAGGCTTTAGAAAAGGCTTCAGCACCATAGACCACTTACAAAGTGTACATACTCTGACAGAAAAATGTGTCGAGTACAATAAACCTATTCACATGGCTTTCAATGATTTTCAGAAAGCTTTTGATACGGTAAAACTGTGTATACAAAGCTCATAAAGAATATATACAAAGACGCCACATTTCAGATTGAAATAAACGAAGAAAAGAAAACGAACAAAATCCACATTCAGAGAGGTGTTAGACAGGGAGACACAATGTCCCCATAATTGTTTACGCTAGCACTGGAAAATATTTTTCAAAAACTAGAATGGGATCAGAAAGGCGTAAACATAGACGGAAAATATCTAAATCACCTACGTTTTGGGGACGATATAGTACTCATGAGCGCAGATGTTGAAGAACTTCAAAATATGTTGACCCAACTTGATCGAACCGCCAAACAAATAGGATTAAGAATGAACCTCGACAAGACGAAAATCATGTCCCCTAGCGACAAACAATTCTCAATAGAACAAAATAACATCGAGACAGTAGATGAATATATTTACCTAGGACATCTGATAATATTGGGGAAAGGAAAACAAAAATCAGAGATAGTGAGGCGAAGTAGATTTGGTTGGGCTGCTTTCGGGAGACTGGGAATCATTTTTAAAAACCCGGAGATCCCAATTTGTTTAAAAAGAAAAGTATTTGATTCTAGCATCCTATCAGTTCTCACTTATAGACTGGAGACTACAGCTCTAACAGAAAAAAGTGCCATAAAGCTAAGAGTAACACAAAGAGCGATGGAACGAGCCATGCTTGGTGTAAGCATTGGAGATAAAATTAGAAACACCAAGATACGACAAAGAACAGGAGTTATAGACGTAGTAAAACGAGTCGCACAACTAAAGTGGAACTGGGCAGGATACATTGCACGTAATAAAGAGGATAAATGGACCAACAGAATCATACAATGGCGTCCACGAATATCGAAAAGAAGTATGGGTAGACTGCAAAAGCGATGGGTGGACGATATTAGGAAGGTCGCAGGAAGAAATGGTATCAGATCGCTCAGGACAGGACCGCTTGGAAAGATTTAGGGGAGGCCTACATCCAGCAGTGGATGGCAAATGGCTGAGAAGAAGAAGAAGAATAGCGATTCATTATAAAGGCTTGTCTGAAGAACAAGTTATTCATGATACGTATATTAAAACCCATTACTTTACAATTTTCCTTATTTTATTTAAGTACCGCCTGTTTGCATCGGGCATTTTTCGTTTTTAGTATTTTTCCTGATTCAATTTGTAATTTAAATAATTAACCCTAATAAATACTCTTTGCCTTATGAATGTATTTATAATATTTTTATCTACATGACTAGCAAGCCTACTTATTTTTTTACATAGTTTATGTATAATATTTTTAGATTTAGGTATATAGATTCTTCAGAACCCCTCTATTTTACAAACAACTTTTCCAGTAATTTTGAATTTTCAATCCATAGTTCAGAAGGTTGCATTAAACCCCCAAATGACAGATGCTTAATCCACATGGGTGTATTTGACTCTTTCAAGATTTTACACTTGTACGAATATTTTCCTAATTCAGGATGACTATTGTGTAATTTTTTCGCTACCCAACCTGCTAAATAAATTAACGCATCGGCTTCGGTACTTTGCGATGATGTAGCCCCAGTGTCTTCATTTTCAGAAAAGGCAGAACTTAATTCGCAACTGTCACTTAAATATCCTTTTGTGTAACTGCTTTTATTTTGTGTAAATGTAGAGGTAGATGCATTATCATTTTGCGTATCATCTTCATCTTTGGATACACCGGATCGTACTTTAGCCACTATAAAATCTGCGGAATCTTCTAGAGTATTTGTTTTTTTTTAAGAAAACTTGTCGGCTTACCTGGTATAATCATCCTAAGCCTATAAAGAGCATTTAATGGAGTTGGGTGGTCATTCAATCCCCCTCTAGTCCTAAGTTGGGAAAATACATTTTCTAACACATCTTGGCTAAGCCTGTATCAAAATATACTGCATACTATATCTAGTCTTAACGTCTACCAGCAAAGATTTTAGTGAACTTATGGAAATCAGAATACCTTTTTGAAAAGTTTGAAGCGATTTCTTTCCTCTGCATTTCATCGAGTAGGTAAATAATTTTGTACGTCTGATCCAAAATTTGATTTTGTACATCCAAATTCTGACCATATCCAGACTTTTGAGGGAATGTTAGCAACTGGTAAATAGGAATTCATTACATCAAACCAATTGTTAATGCAAGAAATAAATGCCGCTGTTTCGACTGCTAATTTAGGATTATTACCGGGTTTATAAAAATTAAGGGCAGTAGCAGTTGTGAGATAATAAAGTAGCGGCAAATTTCACATTTTGCCTGTCCGCTCTTTCACATTCTATATGATTAGGCGTTACTTTATGGCATATGTTTATTTCAGTATTGCATATTTCCAATAAAGCTTTAAGTGGCTCCTTAGAAACAATATCTCCATTTTCAAGAATCAACCCAGTAGCCAATTACGCAGCAAAAAAATATATGTGAGGATTTATATTTGCATGAATAATGAATATTTTGTCTATGGAAATGCCGCACTGTTTCCACAAACCAATGGTACTACCACCACAATCACTAACGCATGCTATTACCGTAAATCCTGTAGAATAAAGTTCAATCACTAAATTATTTAATATATCGGATGTAACTTTAGTGTCAAAATCAACGAAAATGGGTTGTTTCCACTTGCTAAACACACTTCTGGAATTTATAACCTGCATTTGGTTATGTGGTCCCAATACTTCAATATGTTTGGTATATCAGATTCAAATATTTCGAAAACTTTAACGCAGTACAACTAGTTTCTCTATTTCGCCCATACCATGGCTAGCTATCTTCAGCATGCTTATTACTCCGGAAAGAAAACCTTTTCGTATTTCAAGTTTAGAAGCCCACTTTTGAAGAGTAGATATTCCTGCAAATATTTAATTGTGTTGCAACCAAACCAGTTGATATGTACGTACCAATTATGTTGAAGTTGAAGTAAACAGACAAAACTTATTTAGGAAGATTTTGAACATAGCGTACAATAAACCAGTAAAAGCCAATAAGCAACTTAGGCTGCTGTGCCTCCGGAACAATTATGGACGTACCCGGAGGAAAAAAAACAGTAAAAGATAGGTATAGTCGGGACCACTGTGGGAAGGCAGTTTTGCAAGGTACTTGGCATTTAAAATTTCACTTGCGTTAAGAAATGTTCCCGTGCGGTGAAAGAAGACAACCGCTTTTACGCTGGTCTTAGCAAAGAATTTATACACGTCAGCTCCAAGCAGGCAAGATACAAAACGAAAAGCGGATTTTCTTTTGTTACGTACATTGCTTTAAGATTGGGTAGAAATAAAACAGAGTTCCTCAAACTTTATAAAGCCATACCTACCTCATAGGCATTTTGTTGTTTGTTTTAATTAATTCAATTATACATATTGTAGTACTAAAATTAGTTTTAATACGAAACGCATTAATTCCAGACTATAACAATTCCAAAGAAAAATTCTAGTAACAGATTACAGTTTTTATATTAAAAAATCAGAATTATACGAAAAACACAGTTCTTAATTTTTTGTAACTGAATCCATAAATTCCTTTAATTAAACATACATTAGTTAATTGCACACTTACACGAATTAATACATGTATAATGTATAAAAAAATTTAAGTATAATGAAATATATAACATTGCACAAAATCATAATTTTCCGTCGTCACTATCACTTTCAAAATAATCATCGTCACTTGAATCGTCTTGTAAATTTATCACTATTGGAGGAATATCGTCGATTACAATTTCTCGTTCCAACCAGTTTTCAATTAGTTTAGTGGTATGTTCGGTACATTTTCGCCAATTGTCTGATAGACATTGATTTAAAACTTGATTCCACATATTCAACACCTTTTCATCCCTGTGTCCATTTTGTCCAATATGTTTGTCGTAAAATCATTTGCAATTAGCCCAAATTAATTCAATTGCATTGAAATGACAATGATAGGGCGGCAAACATAGAACTTCGTGTCCGTGTTCGCGTAACATCTGATCAACCACGTATTTTTTATTAATTTCAACTTTTTTTGATAGACATAATAGCTCAATTTTTAGTTGGGTTGGGGAGTGCTCTATTTCATGTTCATCAAGCCATTTTTGAATTTCACATTTTTTCCGGTTCGACGTTGGGTGTCTTTCGATAACTCAACTGTGATATGATGCGTTGTCCATTATTATCAAAGAAAGTTCAGCTAAATTTGGGATAAGTTTCTCTGATGTTCATTTTTCGCTATTCATGTCATCATGATAATCAAAGTATTTGATGTAGAGGCAAAAACTAAGCTGGCTTCTTTTATAAAGTCATTATTTGACCCTGCTTGTAAAACAATGAATCTTTTTCCGCCTGATCCACTAGGTTTTCTTACACTTTTAACATTTTCATCCTGCAAACTTGTACGATTTTCCCCTTTGGAAAAAATCCACGTTTCATTCAAGAACACTAATTGTCTTTTTAAACCCACAGCATTTTGTTTATAATTTTTTAAAAACTCCACTCGCTGCTGCATTATTCTGATTTGCTCACATAAATATCTACGATTACAGTCTTTCTTGTACTTAAAACCGATAGTTTTTAAAAGTTTGGACAAGGTCGCTCTACTTCCGATATGCGCAATTTCTTTTTGTTTTAATTCATCCATGAGGGTGTACAACGTCACTGGTTTTTTCTGGCGATACATATCGTATATAGCATCCCGGACAGCCATCTTCTGTCCTTCTGGTAAATCTTCCGTTTTCGGTTTTGAACGTTTAATACCAATTACCAACGGTTGGAAGATTTTCCTTATTTTTTTTGGCAATTCGATCAACTGTACGTAGTCCTATACCTAGCGATTCGGCAACTCTTTCTCTCACGGCACTTAGCGGCAGCAAAGTTTCCCCTTTTTGCATTTCTGCTTTAAAGTAACTTAACAGTTTTAACACTAAGTTTTGCAATTGAGAATTCAAAACAAAACGTTTTTTATCAACACACGCCATAGCAGTAAAACTCACTTGAGATACATTCAAAAATTTGGCCTCTTTGGCGACGCTTTACAAATGAACTGATAATGGTGTTTAAAATTGACTTTCTTATACAGGGTGTCCCAAAACTCCTGGGACATAGAGCTACCACGTATTCTAGAGGTCAAAAGAAGTCGATTGGACCCAACTTTGTCATATACCAAAATGTACCGTTTGCCCGTGAGAGGAGTTCAAAGTTTACTTAAAAAATCACATTTTTGTATGCTGTTCAGAAACGTGTTAACCAATTTTAATGAAATTTGGTACCTGGGCACTTCAAAGGAAGCCACTACTTTCAGTAACGAAAGAAACCCAAAGAAAATTGGAGAAGGGTTAAAACTACCCCCACCCCCTGATAAATTTGTCCAAATTTTTTTAAGGATGATGATACGGTTCTATGTTTTTTTCAAGGTGAAGACTTATCCATTAGCTTCATTTTTTGACTCTTGCAAAAACTCCGTAATTCGTATAGTTTCGAAGAAAAAAAAATGTTTACTCAAATACTGATAACCGATATTATTATTGCAGGTTTAATTGTATTACAAAATTTAGTTGGCCGTAGACACAAAAATAAAACTTTTTTACAACAAATGTTCAATGTGACCTCCACCTTCATTGATGTAGAGTTCAACACGACGTAAAAAACTGAAATGCACCCTTCTTAAAACATCGTCGTTTTCTCGTAGTGCGTTTACACCATTTTGAATTCTGTCCCACAGTTGTTCAGCATTATTAATTTGTACCTCGTATACTTTTGTTTTTAACGCTCCCCATATGAAGAAGTCACAAGGATTTAAATCTGGAGACCGCGGTGGCTATTGAATGGGTGCTTCTTGTCCCCTACCAATCCATCTACCAGCAAATTGTTCATTTAGATATTCTCTTACGGCACGTGCAAAATGAGGTGGTGCACCGTCGTGCATGAAAAACATGTTTTGACGCAAATTAAGGGGCAAGTCTTCGCCCGTGGTGAATAGCCACTCCTACTAGAGGTGACCCTGTTTATGCTTAAGGCGGCGGTTCTAGAGGAGTAAACCTCGAAAATAAATCCCCGAAACCAAGGTGGAAGCTATCGTGCCGAGGATTGTGTGGCACTACGGGTTATTAGTGTCACGAACGATGCCTGTAGGATACCAGGCGAACTTCTACGGTATGAAGCCTTACTCCCGTATCAGCCTCTGCAGGAGCGGACCGTTTTTGCTAGTTACTCGTGAGATCAATATGGATGATCACAGAACCCCCCCTCCCCCCGGAAGGACGTCCCCAGGATGATACTTCCAACATAGAGGGCGCCACCTCGAAGGTGGAACCTCAACTACCCATCGAGGTGCCACTTCGGTGGCGGCACTCAACTAATGGAGACCGAGGGGAGTCCTAGGACAGACCCTCCTCCAAACAAAAAGAAACATCTCTCGGGTGCCCAAAGGAAGAAGAGGAAGAAGGCCATAAAGGCCGGAGCACCGACACCAGCGCCGGGACCTTCGGGTGCACGGCAAGAAACAGGCCAGGGAAGCAGGGCACCTCAGGGTAAACCTGCAACCCAGGCCGCAGCCTCTACGAAGAGGCAGAGAACAGCGGGCGAGACTCCTCCAGATGCAAAACCGGCATCGAAGAAGTACCGCCCACAAGTACCTTCTACTTCCTACGCCAGGGCTGTGGAGAGCTCATTGAGGGTGTCCATCCTTATGGGTGGACACCCAGATGTGGTTATCTTCCAGGAACTGGAGGAGAAGATCAGAGGCGCCATCATGGAGGCACTGGATGGGGTCCCGGAAGAGGAAACCATTCCCTGCTTCCATGATACAACACTGACGCAGGGAGTACTGGCGATTTCCTGTGCCGACGACGGGAGCAAAGAGTGACTGAGGAAGCTAATCTCCAGCTCCAACATAGTGGAAGGAGCGCCATCCCAAAGCTGAAGCGAGCTTCAGTATGGATCCCGGGACCGGCAACGGAGACCGACATCGTTATCAAGCGACTGGGGCGGCAGAATGCTGACTTCAGGCCACGCTTGTGGAGGGTCTATGACCGGAAGGTGCAACCCTCCCCGAAGGGAGTTAGGCTATTCTGGGCGTGGACGAATCCACAGCTGCTGCCCTGGAGAAATGCAGTTTCTCGCCCTTCTACGGCTTGGGCCGAGTGACCTTCCGGTTACTCGATACCAAGACGGAGAAGGCCGCGCATCAAGCGCCAACCGTCGAATCCCCAGTGGAAGAGACAGGAAGCTCGGCTTCCACTCCGATGGAGGAGGAGAGGTAAAGGCTGTCCAGTGGGCTGCAATAACCTCTCATTCATCCAGATTAACTTGCAACACTGCCTAGCAGCCTGTGGTGTTTTAAGCAGGCGACTGACGGCCCCTCAGGGCTCGCATGGGGACTGTACCTGGAAGGGTGGCTGATACAGTAGATGTTGATACAGTTGCAGATTTGTTACAACAAGCTGTAATAAGATCTTACGAAGGAAATTGCCCCCTAGTGGTGGCAAAATCAGGGAAGAACGTTCCTTGGTGGGACACTACCCTATATCGTCATCGTAAATAAACAAGACGTCTCTTGAATAAGGCCAAGAGAACCGAGAGTGAAACGGACTGAGCAAACTACAAACTTTCTCAGAGACGATACAAAACAGCCATACGACAGAGAAAAAGAGAGTCATGGAAGTCGTTCTGCGAAGGGATTCAATCCCTACCCGAAGCAGCAAGACTACACAAGGCTTTATAGCACGGGACCCCCAATGCAAAATGGGGCCGCTTAAACAGCCGTCGGGTGACTCTACATCATCTGAGCAGGAAGCTTTAAGCTTGTTACTAGTGACCCACTTTCCTGGGGCATCAGCAACACCCAACATACAACAGAGTGGGAACAATATTACTCATATAACCCGTGGGGACTGGCGTAAGGCCAACTCAATAGTCACACATGAAAAAGTGAAGTGGGCGATCAATTGTTTTGCTCCCTTCAAAGCAGCTGGGGACGATGAAATCTTTCCGGCATTTCTCAGTGAAGGGCTGGAGTCTCTCGTCGATACTCTCTGCAAATTATACAGAGCTAGCTTGGCTCTAGGCTACATTCCAATGGCCTGGAGGGTATCCAAGATAGTATTCTTACCAAAACCGGCGCGCGTCTCGTACGCAGAGCCAAAAGCCTTCAAACCCATCAGCTTAACATCATTTCTATTGAAAGGATTAGAAAAGCTGGTAGACAGACACTTAAGGGACGGACCGCTGGTAAACAGCCCGCCGCATCCGAACCAACATGCATATCAACCAGGAAAATCTGTGGAAACAGCACTTCATGATCTAGTGTACAAGATTGAGAAGGCGCTGTTCCACAAAGAGATAGCCCTCGGAATCTTTTTAGACATAGAGGGGGCGTTTAACAATGCCTCCTACAACTCGATGTGCGCTGCGGCAACGGAGAGGGGGTTTGACAACACGATCATAAAGTGGATCAAAAATCTGCTCCAGTCGCAAACTATTAAGGTCACCGTCAACGATGGAAGTAGGACAGCCTATGCTACCAGAGGGTGCCCGCAGAGGGGAGTACTTTCTCCCCTGCTGTGAAACTTGGTAGTAAACAGCTTGAACACTGAGCTAAACAATCAAGGTCTTTATACTCAAGGTTACGCGGATGATGTAGTAATCTTGGCCACTGGTAGATTCCATGGGACACTCCTAGAGATTGCTCAACATGGACTGAATACCGTAGAACGCTGGTGCAGAGAGCATTCGCTGACGGTCAACCCAACGAAGACCAAAGCAGTGCTCTTCATCAAAACCTTATACAACACTCCCCTAACCTGGGACTCCAAAGTAAAATATCTGGGCGTCATACTTGACCAGAGACTTACAGAGACTTACTTGGAGAAACCATGTGGAGGAAAGAGCAAGGAAGGCAACTGCAACCTTTTGGACTTGCAGACGTGCCTTTGGCACAACCTGGGGGTTCAAACCAAAGGTAGTACACTGGATGTACATAACCATGGTAAGACCCATCATCACGTATGCAGCGCTTATCTGGTGGAAAGGCGCAGATACACAAAGACTGGGAACAATCCTCAATCGAGTGCAGCGTTTCGCCTGTGTGGGCATTACGAGTGCACTAAGAACAACACCAACAGCTGCTCTCAAGGCGCTAATAGGGCTCCCAGCACTGCCAATGGCAGTGAAGTCGGAGGCACTGCTAGCGCCCTGGAGAGTAATGCAATTAAACATATGGAAGGACGTGGGCTATAACATGGGGCATTGCGGGATACTATTCAGTGCACCAGAAATCTGCTGCATGGGGATAGACCGCATGGTACCAAGGTATACATTCGACAGAAACTTCGAAATCAACATTCCCACCAAAAAGGAATGGGCTGAAAATTCCCAGGATCTACTTGCCAATACGGGACTAATCTGGTTTACAGCTGGATCCAAAATGGCAGGCGGAATTGGAGCAGGCATATTTGGACAGTCTCCAAGAGTAGAACTATCTACACTACTGGGGACTCATACGTCAGTGTTTCGGGCGGAAGTTGTAGCTATCTCCGAATGCGCTGATGAATGTATTCGTAGGGCATACCAAAATTTGCCCATCACGATATACTGAGACAGCCAAGCGGCTATTAAATCGCCCAGCAATCCTAAGAAAACCTCGCGGTTGGTATTAGAATGCTGGGAAAAACAGGCGATGGTGCAGCGTAACGTCAGATTGACGCTGTGTTGGATACCGGGACACAGTGGGTTTGAGGGTAACGAACACGCTGAACGGCTGGCCCGGATGGGCTCCTTGGAGCACCTATGGGAACCCGAACCAGCAGTAGGCGTACCTCAAAGCTCGATTAAGGCCACTATACAGGACAGACTGAAACATCAGCATGTCCAAAGGTGGAAACAACAACCGTTTAGGCAAGCGAGACTTCTCATAGAAGGACCAGCCCAAAAGCAAACAGACTTCCTACTAAATCTGGGGAGGAAAGACATCAAGGCCATGGTAGGCCTCTTAACAGGCCATGGCCATCTGAACAAACACCTAACCACATTAGGAATCAGAAACGATGCCCTCTGTCGGAAGTGTAAAACAGAAGCAGAAACCTCTATTCATGTACTCTGTCGGTGTGCAGCGGTTGCCACTCTCAGGTTCAGGGTCTTTGGGGTCTGGTTTCCAGAACCTGAGGACATTCGAAGAGCCCCACTGAGACAGATCCTGGCCTTCATCAAAAGGTCGGATCTGCTCTAATGAGGGACGCAACAGACAGGATGCACAATGGATCAAAAGGTCTGAGTGCAGCACATCTGCGCCCTGTCAATTTAGAAAATAGATAGATAGAATAACCAGAACTGAAATTCTGTTGTTAACCCATAATAGTAAATACTCGTAATGATATTGCTAATCCAAATACTTATCCCTTTCATAATACTTAAAGTAAATTCGGTTCTCCTGGAAAGGCAGCCAGCATAGTTACCTATCACTATCCAAAAAGCATGCTGAAAGAGTCTTCGATATTCCCAAATGTTTTATCTTTCCTGTTGTGAATTTATTTTAAGAAATGCTATACGAATTCAATGGTCACCTTTTACTTAAGAAATGATTATCTAAATGGTTAGCATTATGGAAACTTTTTCTTTTTCTTAATTAATATTTTCCGGACCAGCTTAAGAGCTATACGCAGAATCGTTGACTGTTTTACACTGATACTTCTCTCAATATTGGCATTGTGAGGGCATCTTCGCCGAAGGTCCTCAGTCACTGAGTTGGTCTTCCGATGATAGCAGATCCTGCGGTAGTTTGCGTTTAATTCGTTGGTGGATAGATTTTTCTCCTAACATATAATGGACTGCGCCTGGGCACTCACTAAGTTTACTGTGAAAAGTTTTAATACACTTTTTTATATAGGTCTCTACTGTGGGAATTTGTAGGTCTTGGTGTATTTGAGTATTTCGAACAAACCATGGAGCGTTTGTTGCTATACGTAGCACTTTATTTTGAAATGTTTGCACTTTTTTCACTGTTGTTTTAGCCGCTGCACCCCAGACTGGGCTAGCGTAGGTTAGTACTGGTCTTAATAAGGATTTGTAAAGCAGTATGGAACAGTATAATTGAAGTGGTGTTTTACGGTTTAAAATGGGATAGAGTTTTGACAATCTTGCGTGGCATTCACTTAACTTTTTCTTTATATGTAATCTCCAGGTCAGACGCCTGTCGAGGTAAACTCCAAGGTACTTGACATCTTGATCAGAGGGGTTCCAGTTGATGGGGTGATTATTTATTACGACGTTGGGTGGAGTTATGGGCCGTCTTAAGGTGAATATTTTCGCTTCGCACTTTGTATGATTAAGTTGTATGTTCCATTTGCGTAACCACCTATTTAGATTGTTCAAGTTTTCTTGTAAGTAGTGAGCTGCTGTGTTGATGTTTTCGCTTTGGGTTATTATGGCGGTGTCGTCTGCGTACATGGCGATTGCAGCGTCGTTTGGTTGGGGAATGTCGTGCATGAAAATGTTATACAGGGTAGGACCTAAAATAGAGCCTTGAGGGATTCCAGCTGCAATTTGTTTAACTGAAATTATGGAAACTACAAATGTTCCTTTACTAATACCGCAGTGTGGAATGTAACCGCTTTTGGTTGTCTAGAAATTAACCAAAAAAGATGAGACAAGAATAGTAAAAATGATCTTGGGCGGTATCTTAAATAATAATAAACATACACCGAACAGTATTTCTGTCCTTCCTACTGAATCTTTTTCTGTGTGGAAGTAAATAAAAAATGGGATATGAACAAAAATTATATTGCGTTTTTAAGTTCCAATTGTAAGTAATTTTCTTACTAATTACAGAGTTATTAGATATTCGGAAAATAGCTAAAATGACTTGAGTAGTTTTAAGAACAATTGCAATATAACTATTTACGGCATATATTATCAACTTGTGTAGTGATTAATTTTAAGCGGGGGTTTAAGCGTATCTTTTTGATAATTTATAGACCTGTTAGTGAGCATGCAACGGAAAATTGGTAACTATAGGTCGTTTTAAAAATATACAGCTATAAATAGCACATGAAAAGTAGTTAAAACTCAACCTTCTACCGAATACTGTATTATTTTAACTGTTGATAACTAAACTACAGATGCACAATGGGCGCCTATATGTTACCCTCGGCAGGTCATCATTCCAGTTTAAGAAATGACCACGTTGTTGGCAGTCTAACTTAAATTCGTTGTGTCTAGAGAAACAAAGTTTCGTAAGAAAATTTGTTTTGGAACTGGCGCTCTTCATTCTAGGCTGCTCTTTAGCCAACGATATATCAGCAAAGAAATAATGATTGAATTAAAATACAGCTGTTAGACGAATATACTATTAGCCTTAAATTATAACTTTAAATTTGCACTTTGAGTATAATTATAGACACATAAAATAGAAACAATTGTTATAACATTTTCACCACTAACTTAAGTCTGTAGCGAATGTTTATAATATTTTTGGGAGAACGGTCGTAAAACGTAATAAAAAAAATTCAGCTTTGTTCAATTTTATTACGTGCTTATATATATCCTAACAGTAACAATATAGTAATTTGTCTATATAACTTATATAAACTCAGACCTTCTACTTGGACAAGATACAACATTGTAGGCCACTTTTACAAGCGCCAGCGGGAGCGTTACCGATGTCACATTCTGCTCTGCAAACTGTTAGAGGAA
Organism: Limonius californicus; assembly: GCA_014611495.1. Lineage (NCBI taxonomy): Eukaryota > Metazoa > Arthropoda > Insecta > Coleoptera > Elateridae > Limonius > Limonius californicus. Next base: position 10,253 of record JABXWE010009329.1, on the reverse strand, counting down.
TTGAGACTCCCAATAATTGACATGGGCTTCCTTCGGCTGCAAAATAAAAATAAATAATCCATAGACATACATGTTTTAAACATAACCAATGTGTCCTACATATATTAGAACATGCAGAACTGATATATGATATATTAAATAATAAAAGTTATTTACCTCCTGCAGCCATCGCAGCTGCAAAAACAGTGAGGAACAGTGCAAGTACAAGTACATATTTCATTTTTGCTAGGATTAGTAAGAACTACATCTTTCCTCAGCAGAATACAGCATTTTATACTTGCACGCTCTCGAATTTAGCCAATAGTGGAGGTGAAAGATTTAATTCGTATCTACAATTTATCAATATTATTTGATTAAGTAGCGAGATATTACTTGAATATCAAATTTCAACAAAATAATACTTTATCAAAGTGAGTTTGGATCTACTATTCACTAGTGCCTATAAAATTAAAATAGTGGATGTCGTACTATTACGCTCCTACGTTTAGTTGTGAATAAAATATGAAAACCGAAATAATAACGGAGTAAATAATATTTTATGTTGTCCTATGCCGAGACTAATAATTTCTTTGTTTTGATTTATACGTCGCACAATAGGACGCACACAAATTTTAATTAAAAGTTCAATATTGTATGTAAAAGAACATGTATAGTAAGCGTTGCAATGATCATTTTAAATCGTTTGTATGTTAACTGTGTACTCATTTAGTTTCTGAAACATATCATATGAAAACCTTTACTATCTAAGTAGTCGAAGGAAATAAATGTAGAGCTATGGTTTCACTACCTCAATAATCCAGATAATTAAGGCATTAATGGTGAAATACTTCTTCTTCCTAGCATATACTTATGTAAATATCTCTATTAGTGGTATATTAAATAATGGAACTTTCTATTATATTTGGCAAGTTTCAATACAGCAGTTGCCTTTTCTCCCATCCTAATCTCCACAATAATCTATCCAACTAATTCTTGTCATACAACTTCTGGCGTATCATACTTTTCTGCACTTCCACATTTTATACCCTTCGAGGACGACCAATTCTTCTTCTACCGTAAGAGCAATAAAAACCCAAGGTAAACACGCCCTTCGAATTTTAAAATCTTGGTCTAGATTAATCTGTAATTACAGAGATGTAAATATTATAAATATTTTTCACTGTTATACATTAACAATTTACAGTTTACATTTAAAATTTTTTTAGGGTATTTATTTAATTAATTGATTACAACAGAAGTTTTCATATTAGAATCTTATTTTCATAATGGTAGAAAGATTGAAAATGTTGAATAGAAATATTCATATCAAATCTGTTTCACAAAATTGCACCAGCGTTATCCCAATAAGGTTGCAAACTTCACTTATAACAATTTCTATCAAACTGCCAAGATTATTGTGAATAACTATAGAGAAAGTGCAAGCGTCGAAGGGAAAACCACTTGTGAAAAGAACTGCAGAAGTTATCGATAATGTTATTGATATCATGGAAACAACTCCTTCTAAACCTAACAGAAAACTAAGCCAAGAATTTGATTTGCATTACGGTACTGGTCGAGCAATCATTAAATAAATAACCTAATACAGTTTGAAATGTGAACCGTCAATTATTAATGCATGACACTTAAAAACATATATAAGTTTTACATCTCTATAATTACAGATTAATCTAAGCCAAGCCTTTAAAACTCGAAGGGTGTCTTTAGCTTGGGTTTTTATTGCTCTCACGGTATTTATCCATAACCTATATGCCCATGGTTCAAGTGGCATTCTACGCATGTGTCCATACCACTGCAATCTCCTTGACTCTATGGTATCTATATCGTCCGTGTTTACACCCATTTCTTCTCTTATAACTGTGTTTCGAACGCTATCCTGTCTCGCAGCATCTTGATCAATAATCCTCTTCCACTGCTGTAATTCTAGAGCTTTTTTTTGCTTTATGCACCATAATGGTTGCTGTTTTAGTTAGCATCAGTCCCATAGAATGCTGTTCAAGTGTTTGATTACTGTTTTGACTGACACATTCCGATTTTAATTTCATCCATCATCTGTTATTTTGACACCTAAGTACTAATAGTATTTTGACATCTTTTATATTATATTATTCAAACCTTGGGGCGGACACGGATTTGATCTTGATGTTCTGAAGACAGAACACAGTCTTCTATTCACTCTGAAGATGCAAGCTGCAATGTCTTGCGAAACATTAGTTTATATGGGTTCACAAGCAGCTAACAGGCATAAGCCGATTAAGTATTATTGTTCTGGCAAACAAAATACATCAAGATCAAATCCTTGTCCGCCCCAAACTTTGAATAATATAAGCACACAGCCCTGTTTAGGCAGACAGGGCCTACGAACAAATATTGCTCAAACTTCTAGAGCGAATGCTTGTGAAGACAGAACACAGTGTTCTATTCACTCTGAAGATGCAAGCTGCAATGTCTTGCGAAACGTTAGTTTGTGTGGGGTCACAAACAGCTAACAGGCATAAGCCGATTAAGTATGGCAAACAAAATACAACAAGATCAAATCCTTCTCCGCCCCAACTTTGAATAAAATAAGCACACGACCCTGTTTAGGCACGCAAGGCCTACGAACAAATTTTGCTCAAATTTCTAGAGCAAATGCTTGTGAAGGCTGACAAGCTACAGGTCGGTCCTTGCATGATAATGCTGGGTGTAGTTCCCAAATGACGACGCGGTCTAAGCTGAAAGTAAATTGTAATATTGACAGTTCGAGAAACCGCGAAAGCCTCAAAGAATATATGATTAAGGGTATTTTGTTGAGACTGCGATGCTGCCATTGGGATGCCAGAAGAGTCGTATCATCTGCATATATAGCTGTAACCGTTTCAACATTCGTTGTACGAGTAAGATCTGTTGGCTTTTATGGGTATAAGGTCTGATTTCCCATTCGGTAGTTTTACTTGAAATGTTCGATAGGTGAGGTATCATATTAGCGTTATGTCTTACGGGTGCGAAATATCTAAAAATGCTGCGGAATAGTATCTTATTGCTTGCAGGACTTGTTAGATGGTGGCCGTAATCCTATGTATTGATTGAATTACGGAGTGAGTTTCTTGAAAATCAAACTGATAATAAGGTATTAAGTTATCTTTTGTTATAATCGGTCTTAGCTTCTTAACAGTAAGTTTTTGAAAAAAATTTGGATATCACTGGGAGTGCCAATGTTTATTGTTATCTGCAGCATTTGTTTAAGAAAGAAAGCAAGAATTAGTGGTGACATTTGTAGTGGATGTTCCAGCAATGGGCGAAATTGGATAATACTACCCAGTATGGTCTTTAGAGGGATGTGGTGTAAACGTTTTGGGCGGATGTTCAGCAAACACTGGGGCTTTTTCAGCATCTACCTTTTGAATTGGTGGTATTTTAGCTTCAGCCTTTGTAGCTTTCGAAAGGGAATAATTAGTTTCTTTCCTTGATGAGAGGTTTTATAGATCCATTTGTATGGCTTCATTGTTTAGTTTTTGTAGTGGTCGCATCAGTTTATTGGTTTGTTGAGTATATTCTTATCCCGTTGGTTTCTTATGGTTTGCCAAATTTTTCTAAGATTCCTTTTCTCTACTATCGGATGCTGTATGCTCAAAAATACATGTGACTTACTCCTTCTCTTTGTAAGTTATTTGTGGCATTTGAAACTACAATTTTTATGTTTGGTTTAAGATATTCTACTGCTAGATAGGAGAGAAGATCGCTAGGTCTCGTAAGAGATAAAGCACTCTAAGAAGAGATATTTCTCTCTCAGTTTTTAACGGGATTTAAGTAGTAAGGATTGTTGTTAACTTTAAAGTACTCCAAGCTGGTATGTTTCTGTTTCGTATTCAAGATACATTGTATATTCTGCGCCATACACGATATTGCTTGAATCCAAATCCCAGGCAATTTCCGTCTTTCTTAACCAATCTTAAATCTTTAGTAGGTTGCTAGCTGTCAGAGATGCTTTAGCTCCTTGTTGCTGGTTTCTCAATCGAACTCGCGACCGACTACGGCAAAGTTATAAAGCAGAACCTCAAAACAGAAGGCCAAATGAAATAATAATCATGAGCAAGGAGTTCGTTTGAAATCATATACCAATGTGTTTGAGGATACTCCTGAAATACTAACGGCTTAAATAATGTTTTGCTAGTTTAATATGATAGAGGCCCAGCGCATGGTGTTTTAGATGAGCTTCAGTTTAGAAGCAGCCCATCGTAGTCAAATTTTAGCAGGAAGGTTGCGTAAATTAGTTATTATAGATTATCACGTGTTACATCGATAACACAATGTTACCGTTAATAATAATCAAGCTTTAGAGCAGAAGATTGCGCTTCCTGTTTTATCAGTGGTAAACAATACGTAATCATCAAAATCAGCACGACGTCTCTGAATGATGGAGCTGATTGCAATTGAAATTCGTAAGGGTCAAGAGGTATTTGTGATAATTATTTTGAATCATAGATCTAAACACACAATTACAAGGATTCAAAATAATAATTTTACTGCCGTTTATCGCTATAATTAAAGTAATTGGTATTTATAACAAATACAAATTCGTTAAATCAGCACAATGGTAAAACACGTAACCAATTTAATTGTTTAACATAGCGAGAAGAGGCGATGTTATTACTTTTACTTTTATTTATAGTAAAATATAGAAAGGAATATGATGGATTGCCTACAAAAGAGACTGAACTAGATTTTGAATTCTAGAACAGTTTAACATCACCACAGGGGTGTGCTAAACAAGAGAAAGTCATAACTCCATAGCGTTTTAGGGCTCATATAAGCCGTACTTTTCTCAAACGGAAGTACTGGTCGACTCACAACAAGGCCATATTCTAGTTCTTTTTGTATGAAGATCAATATATCTAAACCATGAATTAAAACAAAAATACAATGATGTAATAAATACATAGGAAATCAGTGTAGTTTCCGCTCCTCTAATGATACACTTGTGATGCAAGTATGCAAATAGGAAGAGGCCACGAAGAAACCCCGATTATAGTTAAAGGTAACATTTATCACCAAGAGTTGGGCCACTACCGTGAAAAACATTTGCAAGCTAGTTAAAGACTAGAAGGGACGGCCAGTCATCTCTACTGTCTACTGCCAACCCAAACCGACAATCAACGCAGACCAGTTTACATTGTTTTTCCAAACAGTTGGGCATCGCTTCATTGCAGGCGGGGATTATAATGTAAAACACCTACAGTGGAGGTCGAGTTTAACTACTTCAAGAAGACGCAACTGCTCCAAGCAATTAAAAACAACGACTTGCAACATCTAGCCACAGACAAACCTACTTTACTGGCCTACTGATATGATTAAAGTTCCTGACGCCATAGGCTTCGTTGTAACTATCTTCCGACCGCTCACCTTTACTAGTAAACGTTAACACACAAGTCATTAAAAAAATCACTTCCTCAGCGCTCCACAATAAAACAACGAACTGCGAAGTTTTCAGAGGCGATCTGAACGATAATCTTCAGCTCAAACTATCGCTAGAGACATCGAACGAAATGGACCGAGCAATTGAATACTTTAACCACCTTGTTCAACGGGCAGCATGGAAAGCAACTTTTGATAGTATTCCAGAAAGAAGTATAAAACAGTGTCCCACCTACATCAAACATAGCAGAAGAACGCAAGATAAGAAAACGGTAGCGAATTACCAGAACCCCGTGGATAAACACAAATTAAATCAAGCGATCAAGCAGATTAAAATATTGCTAGGCATTAACTTGTGGTATTCGCGACTATCTGTATTTGAAGTCAGGTGTCCCCTGTTGTTCTGAAAATATTTTTGCTTCGTTACAGGACCATGGGGTTTTCGGGGCATTGAAATTCCTTATCCTATTTATTGATCTTCTTTCTAGTACTTCATTTGCTGCTGTTAATGTTTGGTCTCTTACTTTTTCCCAACTATTGTATAAAGTTCCTTGATTGTATTTTCAGTTAGAGATTCTACATTAATTTTGTTAACAGAGCATGGAACAGGTTTCGAGGTTATGTACGCTATCAATATCTGTAGAGGTTAAGCTTCTTACATTTAATATTTGTGATGGATGCACTTTCCTGCTTCTGAGTATAAAATTTATTGCTGATTTAGGCCCTCTTATATTTTGAAATGTGTATTGATGTTGTATGTTATGATCAAAGAAAGTAATGTTAATTCTTAGTTTGTTATTGGTGCATAAAGTTAACATATTTTTTCCATTATCGTTTGCTACTGCTTCATTGAATCGCCATTTAATGCCTGGTATGAGACTGTAGGTTCTTCCTTGTTTGTTGAATCAATAATTCATTGGAAGCCGTCGTAAAATGCTTCCTTCTCATGTAAGGGTTTGTTGTTTGCGGGAGCATAAGCTGATATAATGCTTTTAGCAATTTTTATTGCTAATCGAAGTAAAGCTGATAAAAGAAAAAAACGTGGATGAAATACTTGCTTTCTAAATGAGACAACTGTATACGAAAAATGAACACACCAGATATTGTAGTATACGATTACCTAACAATAAACTATAACTATATAGAGGGAAATCACCAGTGCAAGATAAAATACCTACTAAATTATTGAAATATCGTGGCAAACGGGAAGTCACAAAACTAATGAGAAAAAATAATACCCCAAAATAGAATACCTGACAAATGGAAAATAAGCACAAAGATTTTAATGTTTAAAAGAAGCGATGCGACAGATCCGTCGAATTTCAGTATAATTAGCCTACTGAGCACTACATTAAAGTTAGCAACTGAAATAATCACTAAAAGCTACTCAATTATCATCACATAATTTGCTTACTATATAACAGAGGTACCCCGATAAATAAGTAAGATATAGTAGGAACATGGAGAGGCTGTAAAATGGGAAACCGCAAAATTGAAATACTTTGTTACTATGACGACGCCTTTCTGAATACAGAAAACGAAGATGATCTGCAAAGATTTTTTGACGAAAGAAGTGTATTAGAGAGGACACCAAACCGAAAATTTACAACGCAACGGTCAAACCAATGATGGTGTAAACAAAACCAGAGGCGTCCAGAACAAGATGAGTGGTTGAAACATCAGAAATGAAAATGTAGAGTTAGAACAGTAGAGGTAAAACTCTTATAGATAGAACAATGGGCGCGACTATTAGGCAATAGTGCAGTGTGGAAAATAACAAGGCTTTGGCGAATAAGAGAAAGTAGGAATGGAAGGAACATAATCACAAGAATGACAGAACATCATCATCATCATTATCATTCAGCCTATCAAGGTCCACTGCTGGACGTAAGCCTCCCTTAGAAGCTTCTACTGTCTTCGGTCTTGTGCTGTTTGTATCCAGTTGGTGTTAATGCGTTTTAGGTCGTCGGTCCATCCGGTGGGGGGACGTCCTCTGTTCTTAAAAGCTTCCGATCTAGGCCTCCATTCAAGGATTCTTCTTGTCTATCTGCCGTCGGTAGTTCTTGCAATGTGTCCCGTCCAGTTCCATTTCAGTATAGCTATTCTCTCCACGGCATATATAATCTATAACTCTTGTTCTTCTGCGTATTTCTGTTGCGTATGTGATCCCTGAGAGAGATTCCTAGCATCGATCGTTCCATCGCTAGTTGTGTAAACCGTATTTTCTTAGTGGTGCATTTAGTCGGTGTTAGAGTTTCCGCCCCGTAGGTAAGGACTGGGAGGACACACTTGTTGTTGTAAATCTTTCTCTTGATACAATTTGGTAGGTCTGTCCTAAACACATATTTGAGATTTCCGTAGACAGCTCATGTAAGGCCTATTCTTCAAAAGATTTCGTCGGTTTGGTTATTTTCGCTGATGGAAATGTCATGTCCAAGGTATTTGAAAGAAGTAGTTTCCTCCACTCTGGTACCATCTATGTATATGCCCACGTTGAGTACGAGATTTTTCATTATTTGGGTTTTGGAAAACTTATTTTGAGTCCTACTTTCTCTGATAATTTGTTCGGATCTTTTAACATTTTGGTAGCATCATCTAGTTGATCGGCTATGAGGACCATTTATGTTTACTCCCAGGTCGTACCAGTCTGCTTGTTTGCACATGTATTGAAGAACGGTATTGAAAAGCTTCGGCGAGATGGTGTCGCCCTGGCGGACACCCCTTTCTATATTGAATTTATCAGTGTTGTCGTGGAGCCTGACACATGCAGTAGCATTCTCATAAATATAGCGTGTCGAATATCGATAGAGTATTCAGCAGTCTGATAAAGCTTTTAGCATTGTGTGTCGTTCTACTGAATCAAACGCTTTCTCATAATCAACAAATATAAGCGCTAGGGGTTTATTGTACTCCACGGATTTTTCAATAAAATTCTTGAGTACTAGCAGATGGTCATTCGTACCGTACCCTGTTCTAAAGCCAGCCTGTTCTCTTGTCTGATAGGCATCTTTTAGTAATTATTTTAGTAAACAGCTAATATGTGCGATAGGAGACTTATGGGTCGATAGTTTCCTATATTCGTTATGTCACCTTTTTTGTGTAGTAATATTATTACTTCATTATTCCATTCAGATGGTGTAGTTGCTTTCGAGAGGCATTCATTAAAAAGAATTTTCATTGTCTGCAGCAGTTTGTCTCCTCCTGTTTTTATTGATTGAATAACTATCGCGTCTACTCCTGGAGATTTATTGTTCTTCATCTCGGAAAGCGCTCTTCTTATTTCACTAGTGGTTATCTCTGGGATGTCTTCTGACCCTTGGTTTAAAACTTTCACAATTTTGTCGTTAGAAGTTTCGTTTGTTTGTTTTGTATATAATTCAGCACAGAATGTATCTACTACCTTAAGAATTTCTTCTCTGTTTGTTTCCGCCTTGCCTTGTCTGTCAACTTGTAGATATTCTTCTTGCCTTGTGTCAGTTTTGACCTGAGAATTTTCAGGGTTTTGTTTTCCTCTATGATATTATTTATATTGATAGAATTGAATCGTCTATCATCCCTTCTCACAGCTTTTGTAATTTCTTTTTTTAACTCTCGTAGTCGTGTATAATTTGTTTCATATTTATTCCTTAGTTCATTTCTCTCGTTCATAAGCTTTTTAGTGTTATGACTGATCTTCTCGTCTCTCGTTTTCTTTCTTGGACGTTGTACTTTTTCAGCCGTTTTTATACTTTTCCTTATGGATGCATTTAGATCTTCGATGTCAATATTTCCGTTTTCTGGAAGTTGTATCTTGTCTAGGCTTTCATCTATTTTGTTTTGTTAAGAATCCAAGTTTGCAAGTGGTACCCATTTATTATATTTGGTTTTGATTATGAGTTTTTTTCTTTCTTTTCTTACATTTACCACTACCTTTGTTCTGATCATTCGATGATCACTGCCAGTTCTAAAATTATTTAGAACTAAAACGTCGTGGACCGTTCATTTTTTATTTGTAAAAATGAAGTCTACTTCATTCTTGTGCTTGCCGTCTGGATTTATCCACGTCCATTTGTTTCGTGGTTTTTTATTGAAGAAAGGGTTCATAGCAAACAGTTTGTGTTGTTGTAGGTAGTTCAATAGTATACATCCTCTCTCATTTCGTTCTCCATAACCATGGTCTCCAAAGGAACTTTCTGTTTCATCTTGTTTTTTCCCAAGCTTTGCATTACAATCGCCCATTATAATAGTGTAATGATTTGGATTCTCTTGTAGGCCGGTATATAGGTGTTCGCAGAAAACTTCAATATCTTCCTCGTCAGAATCTGGTGGTACGTAAGTCTGTATTATTTTTAGGCTGTATCTAGTGTTCAGTTTAAGCGTTAAGCAAATGACTCTTGGGCTAATGCTTTTGATCTCCTTTATATCTGCAAGGTGTCTCTTGTGAACGTTGAAGCCTACACCACACTCGGATTTATCTTCTAGTCCTTTATAATGAAATAGGTTTCCAGATTTTAAACTGATTTGGGTTTCTCCTCTTCTTCTAACTTCACAAAGACCCATGACATCCCACTTGATTTTTCGTAGTTCTTCTTCTAACTCCGTCATCCTCTCGTCTGATAGTAGTGTTCTAACGCTGTAGGAACAGATTTGTAGCAACCGTCTTGCTTCATAAATTTTTGGTCTAGCTAGCGAATTCCTGCCCTCCCCAGATTCCATAGGGCAGCCCTCCTTAGAGGGGTGGGACAGAACATAGAATGGTAAAAATCACAAGAGATAAATCATCAATGGACTGATATCCTATACGTATAAGAGTAAGAAGGAAAAGGCATATACTTATAATAGAAGGAGGAACAAGCAGAGGAACATAATGCAGGAAACATAAA
>JABXWE010009325.1:0-24384 GCA_014611495.1 Limonius californicus | reverse complement strand
TGAAAAAGAAGAGAAAATGCGACAGAGTTTGAATACTACAAATGAAAGGTAATAAACTTAATATTTCCTTAGGAAATCTTCTAATTTTCAATCCAAAAATCCATGGAAAACAAGAAAAAAATTTCGAAATTACAAGTAAAACATAGGGAACCTAATATTTCCTTAGGGTCGGTGTCTTTCAATTACCATTCTGAAAAATGAACGAAAATAAGGTGAAATTTACAAACTGCAAGCAAAAGATAGTAAACTTAATATTTCATTCAGTTCTGTTCTAATGGTATTTCCGAAAAATGCAAGAAAATATGGTGCAATTTCAAAATTTCAAGTCAAATATAATAAAACTAACATTGCAACGGGACTTTTATGATATTTTTTCTGAAAAAGTAGAGAAAATGCGACAAAGTTCGAATACTACAAATGAAAGGTAATAAACTTAATATTTCATCAGGAAATCTTCTAATTTTCAATCCAAAAATCCATGGAAAACAAGAAAAAAATTTCGAAATTACAAGTAAAACATAGGGAACCTAATATTTCTTTAGGGTCGGTCTCTTTCAATTACCATTCTGAAAATGAACGAAAGTAAGGTGAAATTTACAAACTGCAAGCAAAAGATAGTAAATTTAATATTTCGCTCAGCTCTGTTCTAATTGTATTTCCCAAAAATGCAAGAAAATATGGTGCAATTTGAAAATTTCAAGTCAAATATAATAAAACTAATACTGCAACGAGACTTTTCTGATATTTTTTCTAAAAAGAAAAGAAAATGCGACAGAGTTTGAATACTACAAATGAAAGGTAATAAACTAAGGTTTTCCTCGGGAAATCTTCTAATTTTCAATCCGAATGGAAAACGAGATGCATTTTCAAAATTACAAGTAAAACATAGTGAGCCTAATGTTTCCTTAGTCTCTTTCAATTACCATTCTGAAAAATGAACGAAAATAAGGTGAAATTTACAAACTGCAAGCAATAGATAGATAGTAAACTTAATATTTCATTCTGTTCTGTTCTAATTGTATTTCCGAAAATTGCAAGAAAATAAGATGAAATTTCAAAATTACAAGTTAAATTCAGTGAAGCGAATATTGCCTCAGGAACTCTTCTGATATTTATTTTGACAAAATAAAGTTTGAGTTTTATAAATAAAAGGTAATAAACCTAATATTGTCTCGGGAAATTTAGAAATTACAAGTAAAACATAGAGAAACCCAATATTTCTTCAAGATCACTTACAACTTTTATTAAGAAAAGGCCAAAGAAAGGCACGCGAATTTAAAAATCACAATTACGAGATAATAAATCCAATATTATTGTGGAGTTTCTTCTAATTGTATTTCCAAATAGGAAGAAAATGGCGAATTTTGGAAATTACAAGCAAAATATAGTGAACGTCATAGTTATTTCGGATCTCCTGTAATTTTCAATCCGAAAAAGGCAAGAAATGAGGTGAAGTTTGTAAATTACAAGTAAAAAAAAAAGTAAAGTTAATATTTCCTTGGGATCTCTTCTGCGTTTTCCAAAAATTCCAAAAGTGCAGAAAAAAAAGTGAAATTGCAAGTAAAAGATAATGAATTTTACAATTTCTTGTAGTCTCTTCCAATCTTCAAACTGGAAAATGCAAAAAATGTGGTAAATTTTGTAAGTTACACGTAAAAGGATCCAATATTTCCTTAAAGCCGCATCTAACGTTTATTTAAAAAAATACCAAAGTGAATATTGCAAAAGGAAATGGAATTCACATTTTCTTGGTGTTTCTTCTAGTTGTAATTTTGAAAACTATAATGGAAAGTTTTCGAATCAACTAAAGGATAGTGGACTTTATATTAGAATTTCCTCTAATGGTCGTAATTCTGAAAAACAGAAAACAAGGCATAATGTGGATATTGTTAAGTCAAAGATAGTGGGCTAAGTATTGCCCATTTCTGCTGAAAATTTACACGAAGCCGATTCAACAATTGGCTATTTTATCGATATGGTATTTCTATTTCTAGTCTACTGACGTAGAAGATAAATGCAACTTGTTTTTGCACTATGGATGACAAAGGTCATTTAGTACAAGCAGAACGCGAGGTGCCCTTGCCTTCGGTGTCCTTGCCTATTTAATAGCCCACATGTCATTTCATTCATAACAACGTCCTCTGCATCTGCGATCACCTGTTTCCTATCATTTCGATGTCGAAATATGTAAAGCAGTTTATTATTATGGCCTAGTAAATAAATATCTGCGATCCGAGTGTTGTGAATGAATTTTCTCGCAAATGGAAGAGACATAACTTTCACGAGAATTATAACTCCCGATATAAACTAGATTAGATTGTTCGAAATTGCGCGAAAAAGCTATAATTTTAGTTTCTGTGCCGTTGAAAGTATCCGCAAGTTAATCTACTTTATATTTTATGGTTATGCGGTTTGTTATCATGTGCTGCGTTATGCTACCACTTCTAAATAATGTGCGTAGTTACACGAGAGATTTTCTGGTTTATTAAATTATACAGGCAGTTTTGAAGCTAAATTGCTACAAGAAATTGCAGTGGAATGAAGCTTTGTACATTATATCTTTGTCATTTGAGCTCATGAGATGCAATGATTGCACTTGAAAGCACGTTGAAGTCTGAAGAAACGTCCCGGGAAAAATTATGTCTTCACGGAGGAATTTAGATTTTTACATATATATTTATAATGACTAAAAGTAAGCACACGTTTCTGGATAGCTCGGCAACAACTCGTTCCTAGCAGGTCTTACTAGATAATTTATATAAAAAAAACTGCTATCATTCCTAATTTGCAAGAACGTTATAGCCGTTATCAAATCTCATACTTTAAAGAGTTCTCTCACCTACAGACCTGTTTCGCGATTTTCACAAAACTTGTTTTGTTAACGGCTAATATTTATTTTAAAATAATTTATTTTAGAAAATAAAATCAAAAGAGAATAGCAGAAATCTTTCGAAATAGCTATTTTTTTGAACCGTTTTAAATTCTTCCTTAATAAAAGCACATCTTCGATTAAGTAAATAGTAGCCACCTAGATCGCCGTACTATATTCCCAATGAATGTATATTGTATAGAACTACATAATTAGGAACAAACGGACACCATTTTGTGAACGAATATATTTTTTTAAGATAAACGCTTTCGACTTTTTTAATAAAAAAAAATTTTGTTGTTAGATTGGTTAAAGCAACGGTTGTCAACAATTTTTGTTACATTTATAGTCTTTTCGATTGTCCTAAACAGCAATTCTGAACTCTTCTTTGTTAAACTTTTGACTTGTCTACAGCAACAGTAATTTCTTTTGTTGTATTGGTGCATTGTGACAACTTTGGAATAAAAATATTCAACATTTTTGAATACGTGCAAGAAGTTATTTACGCCAAAATATAACGGAAGCTCTCCTTTAATTCCTGAGAGTTAAATAAACGTAAACAAATTATGACTTTTACCATATCCCCACATTTCAAAAAGCCATGGCATATATAACTTCACAATGAATTCTCAAAGTAACAGGTATCAAAACAAAAGATACTTAAAAGTCAATGCCCAATTTTCCTAGCGACCCTACGAATACAACAAAGAATAACTACTTTAAACAAAACCGACTCCGGTTTCCAACGCCTCAAGCCGAAGCCGTCCCGCAAAGATCAATAACTCCCGGGCGAAGATGAGCTATTCTGGAAGCTACTTGTATCATCCGGATCACCTACCATTTTCGTTTGTTACCAAGAAAATGTATACTAACTTCAGACACGAACCCTATCACCGTAGAGGAACTCTGGAAGAGCGCCACAGACTGAACCTCCTCCCAGAAAAATCTTTCCTCAATCTGGTACAAGACTTAGTGTCTCTTTTTCCCAAGACTCTGTTTCAGACGCCCGAAAAACTGTAATTTCCCAGGTGAAAAATTAAATTTCATGTAGCTTACCCGGCGTCAAGAGGATTTCAGTATAAAACGTCCTCCGTTGCGAATACGACATCCAGCCCCGTCGGCCACGTACATCTTGTACGGGGCAATCAAATCGTTATTTTAGGAAAATTATAAAAAAATAAATACATAAAAATACATCTATTTATGTAAATAATATATGGTTCCACTGTTACAAAAAAATGTGTTCTCTGTAGTCAGTTCTGCTTTCACATTAATTTCAGTCTTAAGTAAATTTCAGAAAAAAAAAGAACTTTTATCGATTAACCTGGTAAACTACTCTGCTATAGCATTCTATCTTCACTATCTTATTTAAATTTTCATTTTTTTATTAGTTTTTCTTCCACGACTTTGTAATACCTTTCAGCGACCTCTCGTTTCACCCGTAGGTGCACTGACGCCCCTGTTGAAAATCTCTGATCTATACAATGGTAAAACTAATTGTTTTGATATTTCGCAATACTTATGAGCTCATCTAGTTTACAAAACATAAACATGCATTAAAATTAATTTAATGTCATTTCAGTTGCAACTTTTATCTAGCTATTAAATTAAATCAGAGCTGCATGAGAAATCTATTGGCAAAATTCAATGCTCAATTTGCATTTCATTCACCTCCTGACTATAATTTCTGTCTCATTCACTCAAGCTATTATTGCTAATTGCGAAATGCAGTAGTAAACTAAAGAAACCGGGTTTTTACTACTAAGAACCATTACATTTACATGTTAATAGAACAATACTTAAAACGAAAGTTAAAATTATTAGCCAAGCATGCTCGCATTTTTGCGTTTAGATAACATCGTTTCTTAAGTGCTATTATTAGAGGTAGATTATATCGAAAATGTTATAAAACATACCATAAAAAGAAAAATAAAATGCTCTTTCGATAGACTAAACGACTACAAACAAAAAAATTTGCAAATCGTCGATAAAGTAATTGTTTAAATTTTTCTAAATAATGAGTTTTTAATCGTTTTATTACAAGCGATTCGTTGCAGCTCATTCAGGATCACAATTCCCATGAAGTCTTACAAGGAACATAAGGATACAGTCTGGGGAATTTGTCCGTCTCTTTTACTGCAGAAAAATAAAATATCATCAATACAGACTAGAATCCCGATTACACCTACACTAATTACAAGCTGTAATGGTGGGTAATAAATACAACGATATAATATTCGTTTTAGTTCTGAAAAGTCAATGTTTACAATAAATACAAAAGAATGATTTACACCCACAATAATTACATGCTGTGATGGTAAATAATATATTAAGAGTAGTGACCTCCAGGACAATCGAAATACACAAACAATTCAATTTTTTATTATTGTTTTTTGTGATCATTTATCAATCTTCAACAGATGTCTTCCTTCACACCCACCTACCGATTTGATCGATTATAATCTACGATTGCAAACTCATAGGCGGCCTTGATTACAGTCGGTATTTACTACAACATTCTTTTACAAATTAAAATAGGACATAAAATATGTTGTCTGTAATAGAAATTTATTGACAGATGAGGAGTTTACAAGTGGTCAGATAGGGTAAAAAAATTGAATTACAATTAGAGTTGCTTGCAGGCAATGCATCTAATAACTGTTCTCAAATTCTGGAAAATTATTAGTTGAGAGTTGAAAACTGTTGATTTACACAAACTTGATTGCTTCATACGGCTGAGTTTGTTAAAAATCTCAGAAACTTCACAAGAGGCATTGTTATTTTTTAGAGTCCTTTAAATTTAAGGAATTTGTCCACGATTAATAGAAAAGTGATACTTGTACACTGTAGCGTATAAAACAGCATTGAAATCAGTTAATAATGTGAAAAATTAATGTGATTTCTTGAAATGTGTTAACAGAAAGCTCGTAAATGCCAAATTTCAATTAAGTACATTCGATTCTTTTTGGAAAATTTTTGCTATAAACAAAGTTATGAGATTTTAGCTACTGTGTGCCTTCGGCATAAAGCAGTTGGAATCTGACGAAATAAGATGGCAATCTATAAAAATCTATTAATTGGCAACATCAGCAGTGATCGGAAAACATAAAACTGTTAAATAATATAACGGGGCATAAATTTACTTATGGTAACGTTTGAGGCTTAAAACTGATTGATGCGCGTATTCCTCCCATTTATTTACATGGTGCTAAAATGTTATTTGAAAGCGTGTTATATTAACTGTCTACCGGTTATAACGTCGCAAAACAGTTACATACATGTACGTCTAATAAACTAATATATAATTATTTATATTTAGAAGTACTATGAAAACAAAAACGATAAAAATGAAGAATACAATTTAACTATAGTGAATTCCAGGCTGAGAATACAGTACGGGCTCTTATAGAATGCAGTATTGCCGTATTTCCCCAGAAAGTACGGAGAGCTGGTCAAACAGTACTCAAACTTAATCAACGAACCGCGCGGTCAGCACTTATATGGGTAAGCGGAAATCAATTTATACTAACACACTGCTTTCGTGGTGCCTCGGAGCGGCGTCGGTTCCCCTGTGTTGGTCAAGCCACTAACTACCTTAAACAGGGTTAAAGTGGCAGCCGGGTGTGAAAACGAACCATCGGATATACCCGCAAACATTACTCCTACGCACTTTACTTTCCCCAGAAAGATGTTTTCTACTAACAGTGCAGCCGCCAATAAAAATAATTACTTCTTTTTACCTGATAATATTAAATTCAATTTGGTTTACCCTGTTTATTTTAAGTTAACTCAGAATCTTAGACTGTTAATCACTGCCTAAAACTGGCAACATGGGAGAACCGAGCCCCATAAGTTTAAGACTTGATGTACTCTCAACCAGGAATTCACTAACCACATTCCCATACTTCAAAAACTTTGCTCATGCATATTTTCAATAGTAATTTAGGCGCCAAGGGCGGTAAGTGCAATTTATCAGTCGAGGAATATTATCCGAAACAACACCCAAGTTGCTTATTAAATTTGTTATAGTTTTCTATTGTTACTATTGATTTGGTTGTTACCAAAATGCATAGAAGCCAAAGAAGGGAATGAAGTTTGGTCCATTAATCTTGATTATGACCTAATGCTGTTTCTATGGTGTTACGTAAACAAAAACTACGCCAAGTTCGAAATGGATAACGTAAAATGTTACAGCCCATAATTTTTAATCACCGCCTATTTTTTCACTATAGTCATTTTCTACTTACTGCCTTTTTTAACTTACTGCTCATGTATTACTACCACCCATTTTTTACTACCGCCCATTTTGACTACTTCCCATTCTTTTACTACCTCCCATTTTTTACTCCATCCATTTTTTATTTCCTCCCGTGAGCTTCTTGTGTTAACTGCCTATTTTTAATTGCTGCTCATGTATTACTCCCGCCCATTTTTTAATACCGCTCATTTTTACTACTGCCGATTATTTACTTACTGCCCATTTTCTACTAACTGTCTTTGTTGCTTACTACTCATTTATTATTACCACCCATTTTTTTACACCGCCCATGTGTTACTACCGGGCGTTTTTACTACCCCCCATTTTTTACTAATTCCCATTCTTTTACTACTTCCCATTCTTACCAATGTCCATTTTTTAGCCCGCCCATTTTTTATTTCCGCCCGTGAGCTTTTTGTGTTAACTGCCTATTTTAAATTATTGCTCATGTATTACTACCACCCATTTTTTACTACCACCCATTTTTACTGTGTGCCATTTTTGACTACTTCCCATTCTTTTACTACCTCCCATTTTTTATTCCGCCCATTTTTTATTTCCACCCGTGAGCTTTTTGTGTTAACTGCCTATTTTAAATTACTGCTCATGTATTACTACCACCCATTTCTTACTACCGCTCATTTTTACTGCCTCCCATTTTTGACTACTTCCCATTCTTTTACTACCTCCCATTTTTACCCGTCCATTTTTTATTTCCGCCCGTGAGCTTCTTGTGTTAACTGCCTATTTTTAATTACTGCTCATGTATTACTACCACCCATATTTTTACTACCGCACATTTTTACTGCCTCCCATTTTTTACTACTTCTCATTCTTTTACTACCTCCCATTTTTACTAACGCCCATTTTTGGCTCCGCTAAAGTTTTATTTCCGCCCGTGAGCTTTTTGTGTTAACTGCCTATTTTAACTTATTGCTCATGTATTACTACCGCCCATTTTTTACTACCGCTCATTTTTATTACTGCCGATTATTTACTTCCTGTCCATTTTCTACTGTCTTTTTTACTTACTGCTCATGTATTACTACCACCCATATTTTTACTACCGCCCATTTTTACTGCCTCCCATTTTTTACTACTTCCCATTCTTTTACTACCTCTCATTTTACAAACGCCCATTTTTTACTCTGCTCATTTTTTATTTCCGCCTGTGAGTTACAACTGTCTATTTTAACTTACTGCTTTTGTATTACTATCGCTCATTTTTACTACTGCCGATTATTAACTTACTGCCCATTTTGTACTAACTGTCTTTTTTTACTTACTGCTGTATATTACCACCGCCCTTTTTTACTACCGCCCATTTAACGATTTCTTTTTTTTTTACTTCCTCCCATTTTTACTACGGCCCATTTTTTACTTCGCCAATTTTTCATTTCCGCCCGTGAGTTTTTTGTTATTGCTTTGCGGGCCATAATCCCGAAGCTTGGAAGATCTTACAGCCTTCGAAATAAAGTGAATAAACTCGTGAAAATCGTGGATTGTGCAACAAAATATACGCTTTTTATTATTTCTGTAAGGTTGATTCAATTCACAATGCCACACATTTATAAGATCGTCAGAATTTGCACTCATATTTTTCAAATTTTATTTTACGATTAAAAAACTGTTTACATGTTACAGAAATCGGTCTAATTTTCTGATTTTCACAAATAATTCTCATAGAAAGTATGCGAAGATTAGCGTAAGAATATACTCAAATATACTGAGCGAGTAAACAATATGGATACAAAGATTTTCTGCGAGAAAAAGTTTCTAAAAGTTCATATCTACATAGTGAACAAAACGATTTTTTTTGTTTGGCTGTTTTTGAGACCCGTCATTGTTTTTAACCATTTTATCCAGTATTTATTAGTTCATTAATTTATAACCATTATGAGGTCACAACATATTATTATCGCTAAAATGCCGCTTAGGGTTTTAGTTACTAAGAAACATTCGCGATGAAATACCAACAAAAATTTAACCCATAGTCTCCTTAGTGACCACAGTTGCAGCGGTAATCAACAGGAATATATAATTAACACGAATGTAAATTAACCTTGGATGTATACATAAAACCAATTAATTCTAGAGGAATAAATAAAATACGTCACCATCTTAAAATGTTAGAATACACAGATTTAACTATAGTGATAATATTTTACAATCACACTTAAAAGAAAACACGACTCTATCAAATTATTAAACAACAATCGTGGAACCGTATTTAAAAAATAATTGCGCAATACAGAGATAACTGCATGGCTATTATTTTATAAATTGCGTTTCCATTCATGAATCCTGGGTCATTAATTTTGTAAATATAGCAGATTTATGTGGTTGTATCACAATTTTCAATCATTAGTAGAGAATTAGGAGCGTTTCCTTAACGTATAACTTCACTGAACATAGTCCAAAAGGCGCTCATCTCACTTAAATGGATTAGGTTAGGCAGCACGTATTTATCAAAGCTTCTAAAATAACACCTACAGTATCAATATTTAAACGACATTTATTGCCTACCTAGTAATACAGAAGACCATCCAAGGTGTAAGCCATTTGAAAACAACGTCAAGTAATAAAATGTTTAATAGTGTGTTTTTATGTACGTAGTACTCTGTTAACCTCTACTAGTAGCACAACCGGAGAAAACCATACTGGATTTACTAATGAAGTCCTGTTCAGGTTATGATTTTTTTTAAATGTCTTTTAATTTTTAAGATATACATATAATTAAACTTTATCTAATAAGTTATACAAAAACTTATTTTAAATATCCAATTAAATTCCTGGTTATGATTATATTAGTCCAGAAATGGACAAAACCATTTAAAGATATATATTTATAATTTTAACAAGACTTCAGTTTTAAAAATTTCATAAAAAGATAACATTTCTTGCATCACATGATACCTACCTACTAATTATTACAAATAATGAATTAAGATTAAGTAAGATGTTGTTGTATCCGCTTGCAACAGTAGCCGCGCATTTCTGTAGCAGCATAGCAGTAACACACCTATTTTTTATGAGCAAAGTTTTTGAATTCTAGTTGTTTTTCTGTATTTTGTTTTAATTTTACATGATGGTAAAGTTTATTGTTTTAAAAATAATACCATAAGAACGCACATTGTTTTTTGTGATAACAAATTAACATTTAAGAAATGCTATTGAATGAATATTTTAATGATATTTTAAAAACGCTCTGGATCGATGTTCGGATAGCGTTGCCAAGCGCTCATTCAATTATATTTAATGCATGTGAATCTCTAATATAATATATCTAAATATAACTGTCATTTTTTTGTCTAAATGTGGTATATAATTTTGTTAACTTTAGGTTCTTGTTTCTAATATAATGAAAGGTGATGTATGTATGTGCTTTTGCAATTTTTTGTCTTATTCAAAGTAATTTAGAATATCGAGTTTTGAGTAAATAGGGGTTGCATTCCGAATTCGCAAAATCGTAGAATAATTAATTACACTTGCATAGTGAAATACGTTCGATTTTAAATACCTCACATGCTCTACAATACTTTCTTTTTCCACTCCGAGTTTTTATACATTCCACATTTAAAATTTCATTAAAATAGAAGCGGAAATAGTAATTATTATATTCATCACTTTGTTAAACTTTAAGTTTAACATGGGGAATACAAAAAAGTTGTATATTATATTGGTTTCTGGATAAATCGCATTAATAAAAAGACAACACTTTTCTTGCAGCACATGGTATCTATTTCTTACCGAAATCATAACATATAATCAATTATTTAGAAATATTTAAAATGAGATGTTGTATCCGCTTGCAACAGTAGCCGCGTATTTCTGTAGTAGCATAGCGGTAACACACATGCTATGAGCAAAGTTTGGAGTGCAAAAGTGAGTTCTAGTTGTTTTTCTGTATTCTGTTTTAATGCTACACGATGGTAACCTTATTGTATGAAAAATAATACTTTAAAAACGCTTATTAATTTTTTTGTGATAACAAACTGATATTTAAGAAAATACGATTAAAGGAATATCTGATTGATACTTAAAGAATTTCGATGTTCGTATAGTGTTGCCATGCGTCCATTATTTTTATTTAATTATATCTATTACCAGGTTGAATCTCCAATTTATAATAATATCTAACTTATAACTATTATTTTTTTTTCAAAATGTGGTATACAGGGTGTATCAGAAATAGGTACAAATATTAAATTACAATACAAACTAGAAAAAACATTTCTTTGGCAATGGGACCCTTAATATATGAGAAAATAATAATTGAAAATTTGACCCAAAATTGGTTGAGTACAGCAGGATAATAATAAAAATTTTAGTTCAAAGACATGAAAAGGAGAGTAAGATCGAAGTGCAAAAAAATTTCTTATCACCTGCCACAAATCAATACTATTAGGTAGGTCAGTAATTTCTATTCAATCTGTTGTTATCACAAGCCAGACAAGTTTTTACGTGTTTGCCACATTAGATTTCCTTTACAATTAGGTAATAACCTTCTACAGCTTAAATGCATTTTCTATGTATCATCAGCAGTTCTCAAACAAAATTTTATTCTATTTTTTAATTAAAAAAATAAACTTAATGATTTTTGAAAAATGAATAGTACCATTGAATTCTACTTGAGCCAATCTATTACTGGTTTAAATATTTGTACCTATTTCTGACACACCCTGTATAATTTTGTTAACGTCAGTGCTTGTTTCTAACATAAGCTTTCGCAATTTTTTGATTGCCATAAGTCATTCACCCTTGAGAAACTCTAGTGGGACAAGTTATCCTTTATAAGCGCGGTAATTCTTAAAAATATCCTCTTTCCCATTTTTTGGCAAGAATAAATTCACACTGAAAAAATAGTGGTCTAATGCTTCCGTTGTTACTATCAATTTGTAAAAGAGTCAGAAATTAATGTTCTAATTAACCAAAAAACTATTCAGCCGTTGAAATGGTAACCAAATTTGATAATTATTAAGTTATCTTTTTATTCTGCAGAAGAGCAAAACAGCCAACTTAAAATAAACAACTAAAAGAACTTTTCAGGTTTCACTCGATTCATTCTGTTTTTTTTAGAAATCGCTATATTAGCGATTATATGCGTTATACAGGGTGTCCAAAATGTGATGGTATACCATTGCTATCTCGGAAACGGTTATAGATGGAATAGGGCAACACATGTTCAAACGTTGCGTAATTACATGGCTTTTAATATGACATTTGAAGATTGCAAAAAATATCAGCGGTTCTCAAAATACTTGAAAAAAACTGAAAATTGCTCAAAATTTAAAATCGCTATAACTTTTTTATTTAAAGGAATTTTAAAAAACTGATTGGCTTACATGAAAACATACACAATTACCTACATTTTCATCCGATTTGTGTATTTTTACGCCTACTAGATTTTGAGATACGGCTACTATCTTTTGTTTTTCCTATGGCCGCCATATTAGATTTTTGCATGGAAGAATTGGAAAAAAATCAAAGAATTCAACCATGTATCATACATGGTACTTTAGCTAAAAATAAACCCATAAAATAAACTTTTTATTATTAACACACTAACTGTCAAGTTGCCATGAAATGAAACAATAAAATAATAAACAACGAAAAGTATAAAAAATATCAAAATCAACAAAAAGTAAACAATTAAAGAAAAAACAACAAATTAACTACAACAAATGTTCAAAATGACCACCATTGTTTAATAAACATCTGTGTGCTCTCATGGTCAATTTTTTTTTGAATATTTTTCCAAACGGTCGGGGTAATTTTATTACATGTGTCCTTAATTTTTTAGTTTTAAACCAATTACATCACGGGGCGTCGTATTATAAACATTATGTTTAATAATTCCCCATATGGAAAAATACTTCTTCGCTTTTCAAACTTTCCCAGTTCGCGCAAATTTTTTTCTAACCGTGCAAATATTCTGGTATCAGGAACCTGTCTTTCGGGATACAAGTCCGCGTATCTTTCAGCAGCATTTCTTGCATTGCGAAATGCTCTTGCATACACAAAAAGCATATAGACTTTTTCTTCATTAGAATACTTCATTTTCATACGCGTAAGCGTCATTTGGATTAGATTGGATAGTCAATTGTTTCATTTCATGGCAACTTGACAGTTGTGTGTTAATAATACAAAGTTGATTTTATGGGTTTGTTTTTAGCTAAAATACCATATATGATACATGGTTGAATTCTTTGATTTTTTTCCAATTCTTCCATGCAAAAATCTAATATGGCGGCCATAGGAAAAACAAAAGATAGTAGCCGTATCTCAAAATCTAGTAGACGTAAAAATACACAAATTGGATGGAAATGTAGGTAATTGTGTATGTTTTCATGTAAACCTTTCAGTTTTCTAAAATTCCTTTAAATAAAAAAGTTATAGCGATTTTAAATTTTGACCAATTTTGAGTTTTTTTCAAATATTTTGAGAACCGCTGATTTTTTTGCAATTTTCAAATGTCATATTAAAAGCCATGTAATTACGCAACTTTTGAACATGTGATGCCCTATTCCATCTATAACCGTTTCCGAGATAGCAATGGTATACCATCACATTTTGGACACCCTGTATAGGATTACAAATAATTTATCTTTAATACAAAAAATACCTCTACTAACGTGTTGCAGTAAGAGACAAACATTACAAAATATTAGAACTCGTCGGGATTTAAACACAAAGACTGGCACGCACAAAACAAGCGTGTTAGCACTACGCTATTGCGGCAACGCACGGCTGTTGTCGAAGGCGTGTACATCAACATACTGTTAATTTCCATATTATAAACAGATGAGTTACAAAATGATTTGTGTTGCATGTGAAATAATAAGCGTAGTATACATTTCTTCAAAATCATGTTTTCCGGTACTTGAAGGTTAAAAATTCCAATCAATATTTCCCCAAAATTTATACTTTTCTCTTATTGGTTCTTTGCGTTCTAATCAAAAATATCAAACCAATCCTAGCCAATGATAATTTCTAATTTCCTTATCACCTTTGCTGATTCAAACTTGGCGTTAATTTCAACTGCATTCCGGCAACACAATCGTTTGGAAAAATTTGCATTTACCAAATAATTTGAATCAGTTCCACATTAGCTTAACAGGTGCGGCTGCTTCACCCAACAATGTGGGCCAAAACCGTTGTTCGAATGGCAAAAAAAAACTTTTGTCATTAATTATTTTGAGACCGTAAGCAGCCATTTAGCTTCCACAGATATTAACTTACCAACAATATAAAATTTTGTCTAAAAACGTAAAATATTAAAATAAACAACCAATAAATAACAATTAGTGTCATCACTCAATAGAGTCTTCTTAAAATGCATTCGTGTTAATCCGATGCTAATCCGAGATACTGTTAATTAGAGGATTATATTGCTCAACAATGGTTTCTCTTTCCAGTTCACTGAAATTTCGGTGAACCGAACCCGCCGTGTTTTCCTAGATGTACAGTTGTTCGACATGGACCACAATAAATGTGAATTAAAGCTGACAATGGGAAAATAACTTCAATTATAGTCGAATGTCGCGTGCGAGCCCACGTGCCCGCCGCCCATACAGGTGTGTCTAATCTTTAAACTTCCGCAATTTCTACGGGATTAATTGAGACTGAACTAATGCGAACTACACGGTTACCTACTTATATTTCAATTCAATTTTATGGTTCCGTGTCGATTTAGGAACATGTAACATTTTGTGTAAAACCGTTAATGGGCTTGACACGCCACTGGGACATGTAGGATTACATTTTAACAAAAAAACTTTGTAATTTTACATGGATTGAAATACGTGGGACGGTGAACTAATATACATACAATGATACCTAATAACTAACTTTATTCAATGTAGGATGCAGTAATAAAATTAAATATTTAGAAGGTGTATTTCGCGGGTAGGATTACATGAAATAGTCTGCGGATAATTTTGAGATTAAATTATCCACTCTATTAAAAGTATTTAGAAAAGTGACCCTCCTACGATTGCAGTTAATTGTGTAGTGACAGATATGAAATTAATTTTAAAATCTTTTAATTGATATTTATGTAACTGACATATCTTTTTCAATATGTCCTTAAAAATTGTGATTGCGTCAGCGGATGAGCCGGAAACGCCTACCTAGAACAGCGTGAGTTAATTTACTTAAACAGTAATTTTGGTTTTTGAATTAAAAATAATCAGTACTCCACACGATAACTTAAAAGCGAATCACCTTCATTTCACATTATAGAAAAGCTCCGTGCGTGGGACGATAATCATAATACGGTATAGTAAAATTTATGCTCATCGTAAAATGTTAGTTAAAACTGAACGTCAAAATTTTGAAATAGTTTGCGCGCACCGTTTAATTGGTAATAAATAAACCTGTATAACCATTAGCAATATTAAATATTTGGAGAAAGCAATCAGGTACGTGGTTATCTCGGTGCCTGACTTAATGAGCAAATTACTTCATCTTCGTGGATTACGAAAGATTTTCGTATTTACATGCTATAACCAAACGAATTCGTCTCCTTACACTAGAGTCATATATTTACCTACATCCAGTTAGCAGTGCTTTTAAAAGGGCTCACCTGAAACAAAACAATAACATTAGTCTTCTTTGCGGACATATTAAACAAAAATATATATATACACATATACAGGCTGAATCTTAAATGGCGGAAAATATTTACATCACGCATTCTGCATCAAAAACAACAACAAATTCTACAAGCGTTTTGCTCAATAACGTTTAGTTTTGAAGAATTCCTAATTACAGTTTTGTAAACTTAGCAGCACTGTGTGGTCAGTCTTACTGAGCTGTATGTTAAGTCACCTGCGATTCACATAGCAACGCACTTGATTTAATATGGAACCTAAGGAGATTGTATACAGGCATATTAGACCTCCTTCATGGTAATATTCTAATTTTAATGTGCTGCTTGCATTTTTGAGTTAACAGTAGGTCCATAACTAATAAGAAATTATCGACTATGTTTTAAGATTTTTATTTTGTAAATTAAAGCAATTGCTCAAAGTGGCTACCCCCAACTTCTATGCATTCAATACACATGTTTTGTCAAATCATTATAACTGTTTCATTTATTCGTTGCTGAAGTTGCTCTCGAGTATCAATTTCCACTGCATACACGAATGCTTTTAATGTTTCCCACAAGACAGCTTAAAATCTGGGCTTCTTGGTAGCCAAGCTAATGGACTGCCACTACCAATCCATCGTTCTGGAAATTCATGATTTAGCCATTCTCGTGTTTGAATTCCCCAGTGTGCTGGTGCCCCGTCCATTTGAAAAACATATTTCTTAAATCTAATGGTACATCATCTAGTAGAAATGCTTCTTCTTCTTCTTCTTCTTCTTCCTTTAGCTAGGAATTTCTTCCTGTTTGCTTGGTCTTTCTATTCGGTCGACGATGAGAACCAGCTCTGTGCCCTTCTCACGGGCGGTCGTCCTGGTGATCTCTTTCCCTTTGGTCGTTCTGTTTTACAAACTCGAGCCAGTCTTCCTCGATCCATTCGGTCTACATGGTCATTCCACTCTTTCTTTCTTTTCTTGGTCCGTTTTACTACGTCTTGTATATTGCATCTTTCTCTAATGTCGTTGTTTGTTTGCCTATCTTGTAGCTTTAGTTCTAATATTGAACGTAGCACTTTCATTTCTGTAGTTATCATTTTTTGTTTTGTTCTTTTTGTTTCGGCCCTTGTCTATGTCGCATATGTTAACATCGGTCTAACCATTGCTTTGTATATTTTAACTTTGCCTTCTGTCCTCATGTATTTGTTGTTCCAAATTATGTTTCTCAGGCATCCTGCTATCTGCGTTGCTTTTAGTGATTGTCGTTGGACTTCGGTGATCAAGTAGTCTCTGTTACTATACTTACATCAACTCCCAAATATTTAAAACTCATAACCTGTTCAATTATTGACCTTTCTACTTCCAGCTTACAGCGGTTGGGGTCTTTTGATATAACCATTGCCTTAGTTTTTGCTATCGATATTTCCATATTGTATTGTTTACTTGTTAGGTTAAATTGATACAATAGTCGTTGGAGATTGTCCTCGCTGTTAGATATTAACACTGCATCGTCAGCGTAACATATTATATTGATGTTCTTATTTCCCATTCTATATCCTGTTTTGTTTTGTACAGATCTTATTATCTTAATCATTATTACATTAAAAGTAGTAGAAATTCAATAAAATTATTCGCGTTTAGGCAATCAGGCAAAATGTATGATCCTATAAGCCTATTACCAATAATACCACCCCACACATTAACGCTAAACCGAACTTGATGATTTGTTTGGTACAGTGCATGAGGTTTTCATAGGTCCATTGGTGCATATTATGGATATTAAATGTTCCATTTCTGGTGGACGTAGCTTCATCAGTCCACATGATATGTTCAATAAAACCAGGATCCGTTTCTTGCTCACGAAGTAACCATCTGCAGAATCTAACTTTTTGCTTATAGTCTTCCTGTACTCATTGATAGTGATACGGGTGCAAGCCATTTTCCTGTAATAAGCGATGAACTGTTCTTTGGCTAACATCAAACATTCTGGTAATGGATCGAGTACTTTGTTCTGGTTCATTTTCGACTACATTTAAGATATTTTCTTCAACCAGTGGTAACAATACTCGATGAGGACGGCCTCTGTCCGCTAATTGAATGGGTGCAGTTCTTCCACTTTCTCGCTATTATTTGGATGACTTCTGTTTGCATACCGTTCGGCATACAAATTAGCAGCAGCATTAAAATTGTTACGACATTCCCCTAAAATCAAATACATGTCTACATACTCCACAAAACTATACTCCATGACGCTAATTTGACAAATCAAACACAAATAAACTAAAATCAAACTAAACTGAAGGCAACACTAAGATAATCAATGTACAGAGAATTAAACACGGCGGCGTTTTGATCAGCAAATTGACACAGAAATATCATTAAAAGGCTTAAAATAAAAAAAACTACGTCAAAGCCTACGTTTGTTTCCAAATGTGAAATTTGTATTACATGTTGTTGCAACATTTTTGGAAAATTCAAGCATTGCAGAAGCTTTAAACTTCGGATGGAAGTTCTGGGTAAACCAAGGGTATAATGGATGACTACAGTTACAGACTGGTGATTCCTTGTTGACTAAACTACAATTAAAAAATCATCATTTCATAAAAATATCGCACGATAAGGAATCGGGAATCCAACTTAAGACTGCCAATAACTCCTCATCTATGAGGTTAACAGCAAATTGATATAATACTTTATCGCTCCATTTTTGATCCAGAATCAGACGGTATGTCTATTATCCGCCACTTAAGATTCACTCTGTATATATATATATATATATATAAAAAGTATATAATAAACATACCTTGAAAAGGCTTCAATATGGTCTTATAATGGACGTAAACTAGACTAGGCATGCATTGACGTATAGTTATATAATTGTTTATTTAAAAACACGTACAATATAATATTGGAATGTGAAATACGCTTCACATAATGCAGAATTAATTATGATACGCGATAATTTCTTAGCCATATCAGAAAATCCCACAAATTTTAAATTTCACCTACATAATAAAATATAAAGCATGCAATCATGCGTCAGTGTTTAACGTACGTAAACTATTTATATTCAGGTTATTATTTTATTTATAATTATAATCTCATTATCAACGTCATTTCATGTTGTGATTTTCCAATATTTTAGCCGTTAAATCTACGAAATTGTTATTTTTTATCCCAAAATCGTTGCATCAAGTAGTCCGAGAGTTCTTAACCAAGCAAAGTGCGACTTCTTACGCCTAGTTGTTTTATATTTAATTTTCAAGATAGCATTTTGGATTGCATACTTTATACATTTGGTTAATTCAATTTTGGCCTTATTAGAATTTCCTTTCATCCATTTGTATATTTCCGGTTTAGGAAATGGCGATTTGATATTTCCGTGTGGCATTCATTACTTTTGAGTTCTCATAGAAAGCGTACGTGTTCTTGGATTATTTTAGAAGTCGTTCTAAGGCTTGGGAAGTTTCCCAATTTTGTATATTGATAGTAGTGATACGAATTCCGATTTTTGTGCTAATCTCTTTGAGAAACTTCTTTTCAAAAGTTTTATAAAAACAATTAAAATACTATTGTTTTATTTCTAAGTCATTTGAATTTATTTAGCGAATACGGTACGGCCGAAGTTATCTATAGTCAATTAAAATCCTGGAGATATTTCGACGTGATTGGAGTTTATCTTCCGCATGCAGAATACAGCTAATGCATCGCAGTTCGAACTATCAGCGGCGTTCATAAGCATTACAGGTGTGTCCGTTTCGATTATATTGAATTCTTAAATACATTTTTGGTTGTACGAGAGAGATTCGGAAAACTGTAATTTCAACCAGAAGGGAGTCGTCCTCAACATTATTCTTCATCTATATAAATTGATGGTTGGATAATTAAGTTTTACAATTACGGTGATTTCAGTTTCAATCAAAGATAAATCTTGTTCTTAGTTTATATGTAATATAACGAAATTTTGTTTGTGTTTGTCAAATGGTCTACAGTGTACACAAATCTTTTTTATTTAGAACTCAACAATTAGGGGGAATATTGCGAAGAGTTTTGATTCTGATTAACTAGTGTGTCGGTACTTAATACCTACCATAATTTAGGTATTTTTAATCTGGGTATTTGGTTCATGAGGCATCGACAAACTGTGAATACTTGGCGGGATTTGTATTTGCGGGTTGAAAGCTGATGTAATGCTGTAGTATTCATAAATAATTATATAATAACGCATTATAGCGTTTCCTATTTTTTTTAATCTAATTTTGGAGTAGGTGCATTATCCGTTGTATTGTGTACTGTTACCATTAAAAAAAATTATTTATATTTGTGTTAATTTATGTTGGGTTGTGTTCGGCGTGATTATTATTATTGGACGGAAATATAAGTTTGGTAACTTGATGTGGTCGTGTTTTATTGTGTATTGTTGTATTTTATTTCTTTTTTTGTATCAAATTGAGCAATTGCGGAAGCAAGGTAAATTCGAACTCCAGGAAGGTTCCTGTTTTACATGGTGGTATCTTCAGAAGCGAAGGGTAATTTAAAACAGATGGCGCCTAGGCTTATCTATTTACCCTCCCTTCTTCGACGGTAGCTGGTAGAACCCCGTCCTGGATGCCTGGACCCTGCAAAGTGGATTTTAGTTGGCTGTATATTTACTATTCTAAATTTACAACCGATTACTTCATTTTCAGAACATTATCTACTTAAAGAAAAATTAATTGTTTCTTCTTGAAATGAAAATTTATTAAATAAGCAAAACTGATTTATCAGGCAATCGTAATTGTCTGTAGTTAACGACAGAAAATAAGGTATATTCTTAATTCCACTATGATTCTATAACAGTTTCTTCTTCTCCATTTTCTGTAGAAGGAAAGGTATAGTTTTGCTCGTTTAGAAATTTTGTAATGCAAAATTTTTTATTCATTCATACTACCCCCCCTCGCGGAACCGCTTTCGCATTACTTCAGGGGAGTGCGGGCGTCCCTTACATACTAGCCATTCATGCAACATGTACCCTAAATTTAACTAAGTGAAATACGGTCGCTTCAGCCGGGGTTCGATCACGCGGCTGAATGGACCGCATTTCACTGTACACACCGTATTGCTATGGGTTGCAAATTTCAGGGTCACAGGTTCGGCCTTAAAACGAAAGCCACACCAGAAAATGTAAAAGTGGTATTTATTCAGGAACTTAAGGACCGCGACTGGGAGAACCGAATGGTATGTTATGAGGATATCCTTCAAAATGTTGTTGCAAATACTGTTCTGCTCACAAGCTCACTTTGATTTGCCTGGCTACATTAACTAGCAGAATTGTCGCTACTGGGCGGAAAGTAATCCTCATCAGCTTCAGAAAAGGCCTCTACACATCCAACGTGTCACAGTTAGGTGCACTATTGCAAATAACTTCCATGGGATATTCGGATGTGTGGTTTCAACCTGATGGGGCCCCCGCTCACACGGCAAGGAGATCAATGGAAGTTTTGAGAGAACTGTTTCCAGGGCACTTGATTTCGCCCCTTGTGGCTTTTTTCTTTAGGACCATCTGAAAGCTGAGGTCCACAAACATCGACCAACAACCATTAACGAAGGAAAGGCTGCGATAACGTCGTAAATGAACTTCAGAAATAGTCTACAAATGTCTATCGCGAATGAAGGCCACATCTGGACGACATCATATTCAAAACCAATTGATAATAAAGTATATTTCATACACTTTTAAATTATGTAATATGATTATGAATAGCATTTACCATGCCTTTTTTGTTAACCTTTAAAATCTGGGAGATTTTTTTGCCGTACATTACAAATGCAACAGACAGCAAGGACGAGATTCAAAAATACCAAATTTTAATAGGTGCAAGCACGGTTAAAGAGATTTGAAACAACACGTAAAGTAAATCAAAAATTCGAAGTAGTGTAATAGAACTACAAGTAATTACAAAGAGTGTTCAAATTTAAACAGAAATGTGTATATAAAAGAGAGCAGTACAATATTATAACGATGAAAACTATTCCTTTTCGATGTAGTCCCCCTGTCTAGCAATGCATATGCGCTACCAATCAAGAAGCTTTGTAATACCTTCCTGGAAGATGTTACTGGTTTACATGCGTATCCACTCTTGAACAGCTTCGGCAACGTCCTTTGGTTGAAATCTTTCCCCGGCTAAGAATTCTATTACTGAGCCAAACAATTAAAAAGAGGCAGCACGGTTGGGACTGTATGCTGCATGCTGAAAAAGGTCCCACTAAAGTTTGTGTATGTTTTAATTGTTCTTTAAGCCGTATGAGGACGAGCCTTGGCTTGGAAAAAGTAAACAGAACTTCTGTCTTTTCTTCCGTTTGTTTCTGATCGCCGGTTTAATTTTATCGCATAATGACAATTTCAAAAACGTTGCCATTACTTTACCAGGGGACAACACAGTTTTTGTTTTCATTCACTTTGACGATATGATGTGGTACCACTGCATGCTTGCACGTTTTGACCAGGAATAAAATCATGTATGCAGGTTTCATCATTTTGTCAGTCACCAAAATGCATCTCCTTTCCACATGGCTACAGTAAAGAAGCAGCGATTTGCAAACGATTCAACTTGTTTTTCGGTCAACAAGCGCAGAATCTTCCTGACATGCACATTACCTTGCTTTAATTTGTCTTTTTATGCCTTCAACTTTTCCGGCAGTAATTATTAAAATTTGACGAACTGTTACCCGCCTGTGTTGCCGAATAAGAGCATTAACGTTTTCTTAATTTTGGCAATTAACCGAAGTTGCAGCTCGTCATACATGGGGCTCATTTTCTACACGAGTTCTCCCGTCTCTAAAAGATTTCGACCAGTCAAACACCCGACTTTTAGAAAGACATTGATCGCCATAATCGCATCTTGTAAGATTTGCAGCCGAATTGACGCCAACATTCGTAAGAAATTTGATTATTATAAGCTGTTCCAGAACAGAACAAAACTTTCCGACATCGTTACTTAACTGTCAAAACAATACTATATCGAAACAATGGCCATGGATATGTTAACAAGCGTCACGGTCAACCTTTAAATCACTTGATTTTTGGAATTGTCTTTAGATAAGGTTCTAATTTAAACATTCCTATTTAAATTTGAACACTCCTCATTGTATTTCTGACATTAGCAATTAATTTCAGATATTTAATAATTCCTTTCAAATATATTAAATTTATTTTATATCTAAATAAATCAATTCATAATACTTCGAAACAGAAGTAACATACTTTAATAAGTTTTAATATTGACTTGACCAACATTGATAAAAGGAAAACAAGCCTGTTATTGTTACATATTATATACCCACAAATTATTCCATTGTTGTTACTTCTAATAATACATTAATCATTAGACATTTTATCAGAAACTAAAGTTTCCGAACTAACTGAAGATAACTGAAGATAAACAATCATAGATCACAAGACTGTTCAATGTGCACTGATGAATTAGTATAAATAGCCTGTCAAATTTATTGCATTAGAGAGAGATTTGTTCCTACCACATTTTCAACAACGTTGTACTGCTACTGCTACTATTTTATTATTCTATTTTAATTATAATTATAAACTACGAAATTCTACAAGTATTTTATTTTTCCCTTGTTGTGCTTTTAATCCATAACAAGAGAGAAATTTATTGGTGTCAGAAGTGCGATATTAAAGACGGAAGAATTCGGCAGCGATCGACAATCGAAAAACATTGGATCAACCGAGTCTTTTTACGTCAAAGCTGAAGTGGAGAAAAATTCGACAACTCTGAAGCAATAGGTGAAGATTTTACAACTGCAAAACGTTGGATCATCCCAATTTCAACCTGTTCGACTACTTTCCTTCCACAACAGTGAACGAGAAAGTCCATCCGAGGCGTTGCAACACCATGAAAATTGTGCTACTGTGAGTATTCATTTTTCAATATTATCGCTGTTTTCTAAGTAATTCGACATGCCTGATCCAAGTACAAATACCAATTCCGACATACATAATTCCCAATAAACAATGCCAAGTGGTTCTGCTCTAATTACATTATCAATGTCTGAATTATTTAAATTTATCCCCACGTTCGATGGTAATCGAGAAGATTTACCGTCGTTCAATACTAAAGTAAGTTCCGCATTTTCAATTGCTTCTCCCGATCAGAGACAAGTTTTACTAAAATATGTTTTAAATCAAATTTCTGGCAAAGCTGGAGCCCTAGTCACTAATCGTAAATTTTCGAACTGGAAAGATTTACGCGATTTCCTTATAGTTCACTATCAAGACAAAAAACATCGAACTCAATTATTGTGTGAACTGACAAGTTTAAAACAAAAATCTAATGAAGCTCTTTCGTTATTTATTCAAAGAACAGAAAATTTATTAAAACGATTGACTTCCTCTATTACCCAAGATTCCCCGGACAACTTACTCGACGGACAACTACATCTAATGAACGAAATTGCCATTTCGAGATTTACTCATTTTACGCAACCAAAAATTTCAGACAGACTTCGTGGTACTAAATTTTCCACCCTTAATGAAGCAATCACTATTGCTGTATCTGAGGAATCATCACTTAGAATGATGAATTAAAATCCAAATGCCCATGGAAAACAACCACTTAAATCTAATTTATTCGAGAAACGTTATTGTAGCTTTTGTAAAACAAATACGCATGAC
>JABXWE010009324.1:0-22270 GCA_014611495.1 Limonius californicus | reverse complement strand
ATATATATATATAAATGCTTCTGCTGCTACAAACAAGCTATAATTAAATTTTTTCCAATTATTGTCTTTAAAAAAAACCTTCTATAAATTTTCATTAAACGTTCACTTTAATTTGTTAAACTAGAAACACATTTTTGTAGTACCTGCCAACTGCAGTAAACTAGAATTTTCATCTAACGCACTTATTACTACAACTACCATATGAAAAGTTGCAGATGGAAATAACACATTTTAAAATATATTCACCAATGTCGATTTGAAAAACATTGGATAAAATATTTTGCATTAAAATTTGTAAGTGTATAATGGATCAATTCCAAGTCTTTACTAAATCGTCCATTTTCACATGAGGGTTTATCCATTATACATTTCCATACAACAGCTTCTGAAGCAGCCATCACTACCAGAACTGCTGCAAGTTTTAGAGAACGGCATTTAAATTTTAAGTCAATTTACATGATCCAGCTTTTCACGTCCACTGAAAAGCTGCAGATAAAGAAGTGCTACTTCAGTGGTTTGCAATAAGATCTTAACTCCCTAATCGATTCTGCACTACACAGATAAGTATTCAGGCAGGTACTAAATTACTATATGTATTCATTAAACAGTTTAACATCTGACCAAATACTACGTTTTTTTGTTGAAAAATTAGGAATCAAGGAAGGTAATCCAATTATTATATGCATATTACTTTTTGTGAATTATAAATGAATAATGTTAATGTTAAGTGTGGTGGTAGCTCAGTTGGTAGAACGCTCGCTTTCTAAGTAAAACGTCGATTCTGGTTTGGGTTCGAAACCTAAGCATTACTATGCAAATTTATAAAAATCTTGTCTGCAACCTATCACAAACACTTTCCCAATCCGGCTGAAAACCTTCTCTGGAATTCTGTCGTCGACTTTAAACTGTAGGTCCCCGAGTATCTACCTTAGCGCTGAGGAGAAACACGTGACAGAGAAGAGGCCGATGCCCAGCAGTGGGACGAAATGGCGGTCAATGAATGTTAAATATTCCTTAGGGTCGATCTTTCAATGTTCCTATGAAAGTCTCTTGGTGTGTGGAAAAAGAAAGCATTATCTTGAAAGCTGGCGCTGTGAAGGACGTCATTCAACATCACTTGCCGTAGTTGGTATTAAAATATAGGATTTAAATTTGCAATTGCATGTGTAAGTCTTACAATAATTTTTTCTGCGGTTGCTTTACCAACCCCACTAATTCCACCTGCAGTAGTATAATATAATTAACCGCAGAAAATACCGCAACAAATATTTGACTGTTAGCCTGTCTAGAACTTTATCGGAACATCATCACTTATCATGATAATTTTTGATAAATAATTTGAATAACAAGTAATAGCGTAATAAGCAGTATAAAAAACTATTTTATTCCAAAACAAAAACATAATTGTGTCGCGAGGCAGAAACCAGGTACTAATTTTTTGCCAATCTGCTTGAACTATATGAAAGTGTTAGAAATAAATAAAAATCCCACGGTTGTTTTATATTTTTGGTTATAGATAGTACAGAGACATATAATGGATCCAAATTTCTATCAGCTTTTTCAAAATGGAATAGCCTGATTTGGATTTACTAAAACTTAAAATTCTACATTCTTTATCAAAAACCTTCTTAAAGCACCTTACCATCCTAATATTTAAAACCTTTAAATACGTATTTTGAGAGATTAAATTTCCATCTTCAGTAGAAATTGATAAATTTAAACTATCTAAAATAGATTTAGCTGAGGAATACTTCTGAAGATACTTTCTTCAACAAGGCAACAAAGCAATCCCAATGAGTCTCCGACTGAATTCTTCATCACTTAAAACAACAAATGTATTGAATGATACATTTCTCATAATAATAAATAATATGTTTAACTAATACATGTCAGAATATTCTTGTTTCTCGCATAATTCTTATAGTAATAATGGTTGTCGCGTATCAAATTTATGACACGTGGTGATGTGGTGGGCACCACCCATTATATAACCTCATTATTACCCCTTGTTAAATTGAACGCAGACACCTAATTATTTAAAGCGACTGGGTAAGCCGCCCGCCATGCATCGTGTTGGGGATTCGAACTCCCATCCTTCCACACCAGAGCCCGGTGCTCTGACCACTAGACCACACTGGCGCCTAATTATTATAACAAATACTTTATTATTATACATATGTTATGCATTATAAATTAATAAAATGATCGTTTATTCATACAACAGACCTATTACATAATATTAAGTACTTTAATTTTTTAAAAGACAAATGTATCGTGCGGTACATACAACTGTTTTCAAATCGAATATTACATGATTATTCACAATGGAGAAATACCTTTATACTGTTCTATTTGAAGTTACAAAACGTGATCTACGTTTTCAAATGTGTGTTATCAGAACATGATAAACTGACGATGCTATTTTTGCGGACTCTATTCACTAGTCAATTGTAAAATACAAAGATAATAGTCAAGCATACTTGGTCGTTATATTATATATTTGACCCAGCGCTACCTACAGTAGAAGCTCCAAAATTGTTAATTGTACGAGGCAGCCGTGGACTCAGAAAGGGCCCTATCGCATTCTGCAAAACCAACACGATAGGAATCCCCAAGGGAGGTCAAGTCCCTAGAAGGGACACTACATTGACAAGTCAGTATACAGCATAGTTGACGTATAAATAGAAACAATTCGATATAAAATAACAATTTTTGAAAACCTGCTTAATGTTTTATATCAAATATCCACATACAATCCGCATTCCCTAACCGTTTTATCCTGGAAATATGCGAATAAAATCACAAAGCAGTTTTATAGAAAACGCAGTTGCAGACGTGCTGAATTGTAGAAAGCGGAAATGTGGAAAATCGCAAGGCGCTGAAACACAGAGCGTTCATTAAAAAAACACGCATTCGGGAAACCCTATTCTGGTCATAAATTTATTAAAGTATATGTGTAAGATATTGAAATATTATTGATCTAATTAGACCATAGTTCACGTAATTATAATAAGGAATATATGCAAGATAATTTGGCAAAATTGGCTATCGTCGTTTGTTTTTCA
This sequence comes from Limonius californicus, assembly GCA_014611495.1. Taxonomy (NCBI): domain Eukaryota; kingdom Metazoa; phylum Arthropoda; class Insecta; order Coleoptera; family Elateridae; genus Limonius; species Limonius californicus. Next base: position 19,205 of record JABXWE010009324.1, on the reverse strand, counting down.
GTTATTCGGAAAAATTCTATTAATTGACTTTTCGTTTTATCGCTATATCTCGCGTATTTATGAAAATAGAGGAATTTTTTTTAAATTCGGGTGGTTACGTAAGGTTGTATTTAGTATATGGAACTTATAGTCTATGCGCCGTACTTATGCGAACAGATTGAACTTGCGACCGACCCGCTGCGATGACGTGGACACATGCTGGACGTCGATTAGTGTTTCGACTTTGGACGCCCCTGGGGGGCGAACAGTACCAGCTACGGGAAAATGACATCAGGAAAAGTTGTTGTCCTCGACGACAACAACATATCTGAAGCGCAAATCGCAAAATTTTCTGGGTGCCTTCTCTTTTCCATAAACTTGTTATTTTCAATCATCTGTCATTCTTTTCTGGATGAATATTTTTTAGAAAATATTTTTTTATGAAACTGAAGGATCAGACGCAGAATTAAAATACCTTTCAAATGAGGTGTCACTCAACCCCCCATTGCCATTTAAAAAAATAGTTCAAGATGGCGCCTAGCCGCCATTTTGAAAGTTATAAAATTTAAATATGAGCTAAAAAGTAGTATTTAGCCTCCCATTAAAGTACACAAAATTTAGTGAAGAAATATCAAGTCGTTCAAAAGTTAGTAGGGAGGGAGGACATTTTACGACCGCACGGTATATATAAACACTAGAAACAGAATTTGCACACTGTATAGAATTTTCTTCTGGTTCGTTAATAATGTCTTTAATGTGCCAAAAAAATCCCAGATCCGTCTAATCCGACGAATATGGTGGCCACCTTATTGGTCCGTTGGTCCCAAGTACAAGCCTTCGAATTGTATCATCTAAATACTCATTTTAAAAAAGATACAATTCACAAATTATTAAGGTTAAAATTATCAGCACCCTTTCAAGCCTTACAAAGTTCCAATTTTGCATGACAGGGAGTTAATATTTGTAGATGGTTTTTGCATAGCGTAAACAATTCATGTTTCATTGAAATAATTCTGTGAAGTGGTTAATCCACATTTACTGGGACGGGTGTTATAAATACTCATAACATGCTTGAATGAAGAGATGAAAACCCCCACTTAATATGCAAAAGATCTTATCAAAGGCGATGGTCAATAAAAGTTTCGTCTGGGTTATTAAATAATAATTAAATTAGTCCACACATTCTATCTAACCGATCTAATTCGGTCCTGTATCTTCAATTTTTTAGAAATGTACCACTGCCATTGCTCGATGAAGTTCCATTAGCAGTTTCAATTGTTGGTTCCAACATGATGGTGTGCCGACACATTGTGGAATACAAGTGAGAACATTTTTAAATGAAAATTTCCCTGAGAAGTGGATTGGAAAAGGTGGACCCAAACCATGGCCTCCTAGATCACCAAATCTGAATCCGTTGGATGTCGTAGCTTGCATTCACACTACTGTAGTGTCAATTAACAAATATGATACAGAGGGTTCATGCTTCCATGATAAATCGTGCAGATGTTTGCCTTGAACAAAGATGCAACCTATTTAAACACATTTTGTGACAACAGATGTGGACAATATCTTTTCTGCTAATATAATTCGTTTCTAAAAAGTTCCATTTAAATGCAAAATTTTTATTTTCTATCAATATCTCGATATCGAAGAACAATCGGAAAAATGTACACTTTTAATTTTCGATTTGTCTTATCCCCCTGAATCCTGAAGTCCGAAAAGCAGGGCGTCAATTTTGAGACAGCCTGTAGAATGTATCAATGAAGTTCTCATGAAAAGGCAACTTAAAAATTCTCAAATTATACAACGTAAAGTTAATATAATCAGTGAGTTTCACATTTGTATTAGTCCGTATTTTTCTTTAATGGCTCCAAGTTTCAAAAACAGCGTCATATCGTCAAACCTAGTTTTCAATCATCGTTTCTTGATAATATATTTTTTATAACACATAACTTAAAAAATTCTCTAAAGCCAGCATTTGTAATTTAGAGTCATGTTATCCACTTGTTCAATCATTGCAATGGGCTCAATTTGCCTAAATGTATCTAAAAAATATTTAAGAATTTATTGAAATATACTTTACCACCTTGCGAAGAAAGTATTTTACGAATAACTTTTTTTTTATTTAACTCCAAGGCAATTTACAATCTGTCCAAGGGACATTAATCAAATAAGATAGCACTATTAATAACAAAATTAAATACACATCATGTAGGCAAGTCGTCCAGTGATTCGTGCCTTTACAACTAGCTAAGACTTGATTGCTGCTATTGAAACCTACTTGATATGCCCGTAGGTTTAAAGCGCTTAAGTCTATGAGTGTCATTTGATTCGTCAAGAAGTTTACGCGCTGGTTGACTTGGGTGCACTGATAATTTTACACTGTATGTCTCACTGAGTTGTTTGGCTACCTCTTTAACTGTGGGTATTTGTAGGTCTCTTCTTGGTGTCGCATTGGTTACAAACCATGGGGCGTTGGTAACTTGACGTAGAACTTTAGATTGGAATCTTTCTATAATTTCGATGTTAGAATCTGCAGCAGAGCCCCATAACTGCAATCCGTAACTCCATATTGGCTTTAATATTGCTTTGTACACGAGCGCTTTATTTTCTAGTGTGAGTTGCGACTTTCTTCCGATTATCCAATACAGCTACCCTAATTTGATGTTTAATTGCTTCTTTTTTATTTCAATGTGAGGCCTCCATGTAAGTTTTCTGTCTAGGGTTACACCTAAGTATTTAGCTTTTGTATCTTGGGGTATAGCTTGTTCGTTGAGGTAGATTGGTGGACAGTGTTACGGGCCAATCGAGCTTTTTCGACGATTCGTAACTAGCTTGATGGAAAAGGCCTACAGCTTAGCTCAGAGGAATAGGGGGAGTTCGTGAAAATCGCTTATGAGAGAAAATCTTTAGTTGTGTATATGGCGAGTCAAAATAAGTGGGCGCCACCTTCCAAATCCAGCTGAATGTAGGTCCTCGTGGAAGGCCGAGAAGTCAACAGCTTACGGGAACGGAACTTACCGTGATTGTGCCTCCTCCTATATATTTAAAGCTTGCAAAATTCTTACACCAACAAATACAAAAGACACAATAAGAGACAGTAAACTGTAAAACACATATAATGAAATGGTTAAAATATGACAATACAATAAAATGGCAAGTTGTAACGCAAAAGGTTTGAATTACAGAATTTTAATTCTTGAACGTTCAGAGAAAGTACTCGCCGCCACTGGTGCAACGGGATTTACGTTCTGCATTCAGCTACGAAACACCAGTGACGCTGAAGTTCACAAAAATAGAATATAATCTGGTAGCTTTATTATAAAACAACTTAACAACACATATGGCGACTGAAGGTCATTTTTTCTTGTAATTACATGACGTTAAATTTGAAGTCTGCAAGTTGACGCTAGCAAAAAAAGGTTTCTTTGTCACAACACAAAACTGGGAGTTTTTACCTTGAATTCCGGTGGATGGCCCAAAGCGAGGCAGGCACAATATGGCGGCGACTTCCAAAAAAAAGGGAAGGAAGACAACGTTCTTCGGAGCAGCGTTGAAACGAGAGACGGGACTCCTTAATGGTAAAACAAAATAGCCGCAGAACGACGGAAGCTGGGTTTCGAAAATAACCCGCCTAACGGCGACCGACCAATTCGCACGGAATTGCCTTTCCTGGGGATGAATCCAGTGCTTCCTATTAAATCCGGCAGTAGCCGATAGTCTGTTTAATACCCCTTGGTACAACAGCGAGACGGAACACATATAACGGATACCCCTCGAAAAAAAACCCAAGAGCCGCCCCTGCAGCACTTAACGTAATTACGGTTCCCGATTGATGTAGTTGTCGGAGAACCGGAGCCATCAGAAATCGAAAATTGACTGACTTAAAACCACAACGGGAATCTCCACTCTTCTCAAAAGATATTGCACCATATTACGAAACGCTATGAAATATTCTAGAACGAAAACGGACACGTGCGTTTGGGAAGCGTTCGAGGTCGAGCGCGGAAAAAACAAGAATCTGCAATTTTGACACAAAAGAAACTGTTAGCATATCTCAAACTTCGAAAGCACAACAAACGCGAAATGGTAACCCAGAAGACTGCAATTAAAATAACGTTATTAATTCTGACGAAGCGGCAAACGAATTAAGAAATCAATTCATATAAAACGGCACATTTTAAAATGAACATAACAACAGGTTGATCTTTTCGTGGTAAATGTTACATGTACATATTTCTGTTCATTAATCCTGATTCTCCAAGTTTTAATCCATTTCTAGATTTCGTTTATATTTTCTTAAACCAGATTAGATGCGGGATCTCTGTGTGGTGCAATCACCATAGTGTCGTCAGCGAAAGTCGCTACTGCTGTCCTTTGTAGAACTGGGAGATCGGCAGTAAAGATCAGATACAAGATTCGCCCTAATAGTATGCTTCCTTGCGGTACGCCTGATTTAATTGGTTTTAGGCTTGTTTGTTCGTCATCATGTCTAACATAGTACTGTATATCTTCTAAGGACGATTTTAATAGAAGGTAAATATTATGGGCTAGTTGTTTTTTGGTTTTGTATAATATTCCCGACAGCCAAACCTTATCAAAGGCTTTTGACACATGGAGCAATACAAATGAGCAGTATCTGCCTTCTTCAATATCGGTATTTATGTGACGTACTACGCGGTGTACTTGTTCAATGGTTCCATGCTGTTCTCTGAATCCGAACTCAGGGATTAGTTGTTTTTGCTCAAGTATTGTTTTAAGCCTTTTAAGCAGAAGTTTCTCGAAAACTTTCGATATTGTTGGCAGGAGACTGATTGGCTTGTATGACTCTACGCTTTCAGGATCTTTGCGAGGTTTTGCTATAAGTTTGATTTGTGCGATTATCCAGGAAGCTGGGAAGTAATTTAATCTTAGGGCTGCGTTGAAGAGTGCCGTTACGTCTCGAGTTATATTTTCTGGGAGTTCCTTGAGTACCTTGCCTGTTATTCGATCACATCCTGGAGCTTTTTTGCTATTGAGATCTTAATCGATTATTTGTTGGATTTCGTGGATCTTCAATTTTTTAGTGGGAGTTCCATTTGTAGTGGCGAATCTAGGAACGTATGGATTTGTTCTTCCTCATTTTCAGTGATTATTCTCGGAAAAGGGGTAAACGTTTTCTCACGATATTTAGAAAATACTTGTACCTTTTCTACATTTGATCTAGCCCATTTGCCGTTTTCTAGCTTGATTGGAAGGTTATGCTGTCGGGGACGCTTGATGTTTCTCGTCGCCTTCCAAAGAGAGTAAATGGTATCTTTGGTTGCGGAAAGTTCGTACAGATAATTTGAATGAGCGCATTTTTTTCTTCTTCTAGTAATATTTTTAATTATATTATTGCCTTGTTGTACCTGATTTTATCTCGAGGAGACCTCGTCTGTTGCCATTGTTATCTTGATTGCGTTTTACGAATAACTAAACATACAACATTTTGCATACGGTTTTTTTCAATTTGTCCGTGACATTAAACCCATACGTTTTTGGCAGAATAGCTTCAATACTTTATATACTTTATCTTCTACTCTACCGCCGATTATACAAACAATGTATATAACTTTAGTCAAATAAAATTCAGATATAAAACCATTTGCCAATATTCAGTATGTGTAGCTATTTTATACGGCACTATTGCCTACAGATTATTGCAAGATACAATTGTTTAAAAAAAGCAGAACTAATTGAAGAAAAAAATGATATTAGTCGGAAAAATAAAATCGAAGCATCGTTTATAGTGTGCTATGTTCAATTTGAATCCTATCAATTTTTCACTATAATTTCATTCAGATTGACCTACTATTTATTTAGCTATCCTTTACACTTTGTTGTGATAACAAAAATCATTTTAATTGGAAAAACAAACCTGCAAACGGGCGAACTTAAATACAACCCTGAATACATATTAGAATAAGGGGCTAGATTAAGTGATGTTCATCGTAAAACATAAAAGGAATTTACACTTTAACATAGCTCTTTCCCCTTCCAATTAGATATAATTATAGTTGCCTCGAATCAATGACGACATCAAAGCCGTAGTTAGTACTATGAAATTTGTAACTAAATTCCTATCATTGCATGCATGTTCATGATCATACAGAATTTAGAATATGTAACGCTAAATATCGCTCATTTACGTCTTTGTAAATTACTGCACGTGAATAACAAGCCCGCATACCCCTTTTATTCCCTTACCAGCAGTACTTTTATTATCCGTAGTAGCGATGTACCTATTTGGCCTATGGTGAACTTTTAGTTTACCATTTGAATGGCTTGCCTTTGGGGAAAGGTTACACTGATATCGCTTGCGAGTATTAGGCAATGTAACTCCTGGGCCGTGACATTTCAAGTTTAGGGCATTGAATAATAAACTAAATCTTGATTATTTCATTATAAGTCGGGTCTTCCGAACGCACCTCCAAACTGCGCTCGTTTCCATAGAAACAGAACGCAGAAGGGTTGAGTGCGAATGGGCTGACGTCCACTGATTTCATTATTATTGGTTGCGTATGCAAAACTAAAGCTCTTCACAGCTTATAGACCCATGTGTTGCTACGCCAATTCCAGGATATTACAGACACTATCGGGACTATTGAAATTTATGTTAACGCTGAAATAGGGCACTGACTAGCTTCGCGATTCCGAGATCGAGTCCGTTTTGTGTTGTAAATGAGTTGGATTTTGTAGATGGGCTTTCGCCCTAGATAACACACAAGATTAAAGAAGTGTTGAGGTTGAAATTTGGGGTAAGTATATTACAAAGATTTACTGCCGAATGCGTAGGCAGAGAAAGCAGAAGGACATTAATGCAATCGATACAGCTTTTAGGAAGTTTTCATAATAACATATCTTTCAAATTCAACAGTTGGTTTGAACATCTTTACAATTCACTTTCCAGATTTTCGTGTCTGCTTTACTAACGGACATTTATATGGCAAGCAGTTTTACTTTTTAGAAATGCCACATCAGTGTTACCATTTTAAAGTATAATTTTCTTATATTTAGATGATTGTAAACAAAATTTGGCATGATATTGATATATGATATATATGATATTTGTTATTAACCACACATATAATACACAAATGGTTTTCTTCTTACATGAGCAAACCATTATATTTCTTTCGCAGTGCTTCCCGAGGACTAGAGTCGGAAAGTCTGTGGAAACTAAACTGCAGCCAATGTAAAAGCCAATGCGTTTGTTGTACAACAAAATTAATTTGTTGTAGAGTCTTGCATTGTTCTGATTTTATGACAATTAGATAAATCTTGACATTAGTATAGCGCGTATTATACAGAGTAATTCAGAAACAGAAACAACCCGAAATATAATAAACAATTACTTCATAATTACTGGGTAGAAGTAGCCGATAAATTTGATTGGTTTAGATTCGTGCTTGTAATTGACAGTTTTTGTTTGGCGTTGTTTCGCAGTTAACATTTTGACTTTGATGGACGTCATTTTCCAAAAACCAACGTGTATTGTTTAAGTACTTAGTCAATAGTTATCTGACATCCAAATCATTCCCAGAGTTCTAAAAAAGGTTTCCTAATTCTCGAGTTTCAAATAAGTCGACCATATCACATTTCGTAGCCAAATTCCGAGAAACAGAAAGTGTGTATAACAAAAATCACACGAACGGTGGTCACAATTGTGATGAACCACTGCAGGATATTAATCATCGATTGCTTTAATCGCCCAAAAATATTTCAGAAGAGTTTTTTCTTCAATAGGTTTGTCATGTTCAGCTGTTCAGCAAGTGGCAAAGAAACTTATATTATAAATCGTATCGTATTCGTATCGTTCACCTTTGAAAGGAACCTGATGTTGCAAAACGATTAAGATATTGTAGACGGTTTCGCACATTTATCAATGATAATGGAATGGCAGTATTGGATAAAGTGTATTTCAGAGATGAAGCATTGTTCCATTTAAATGGCTATGTGAACAGTCAGAACGACAGGACGGTCTTTGCCGGGCGTTCGAGCACAGCGGACGCATCAGGTCGAGCTTCGCAAAAAAAGTATAAAAATACTTGCCACACCACCAACTAAACGATTGCTATCTTGGAAGAGTTTTTTGCTGATCATCTGGTATCCAAAAATGTATGGCCACTTAAATCACCGGATGTTTCTATGCCATATTATTTTCTTATGGGGATATTTAAAACACCAAACCTTTACACATTGCGCAAGGTGTCCGCAAACATGATGAAGCGGAATTTGTATTCGAGAAGGAGGGAGACAGTTGCAACGTTTATTGTACGCAACTTTCATTTCGAAATTTACTGTAATTATAGTTGTTTGATTAAATTAATATTATATTAAGGGCTGAGTGAATTCTGAATCACTCTGTATTCTTAAAGGATGATAGTTTGTAATAAAGTGAAAAAATTTACCTAAATTAGGTCCATGTATATCATAAACCTAGGTTGATCGGAAATAGCATGTTGAAATCTTTTAGTTTTTGCTATTATATAACGTTTTATATCAATTATTCATAAATTATCTATAGAATTCTATGCTTTTATGTTAGCAAATAACAAAACATTACATATTAACCTTCTTGAAACTTAAATCCTAAGATATTCGCTTCTTTTCAAATGCCCATGTGTCTTAGAATCTCTTCATACAAAAAAACTAACTGGTGCGATTTTAAAAGCACACTAAGTAATATCCATTATGCTCCGTCACTCAAAACAACAGAAGAGTTAGATGTTGCAACTGACAAATTAAACCACTTCATCCAGAAGGCAGCTTAGGTGGCGACCCCATCAGAAGCAGAAACAGAATCCCAAAACCACTGCTCTGATAACGCATAACAAAAAATACAGGAAAAGAGTAAACTGAGAAAGCAATGGCAACAGACTAGATCACCACATGACAAAGCCAAACTCAACAAGGCTGTGAAGGACGTGAAGAAGATTCTCGACGAGAAGGAAGGAAACGCAACTATAAACAGACACTTACAGGGCCTTTCAGCAACCATTGCCACCCATTACTCGCTGTGGATAGCGACAAAATTATTAAACAACCACAACAACGTAATCCACCACTAAGATTCATAAATGGCGACTGGGCTCGGAAAAGCGCAAGCTTTTGCTGAGCACCTAGAAAAAACATTCACACCTTTTCCTAGTGAGGTACCAAAGGAAGAAGAAGGAAGAAGGCAATATATACAACTATATCGACTCCCCCCTGCAAATGGAACTGCCAGTAAAAAAGGAGGTCAAATATGTGATCCACAAAAATCTCAATCAAAGAAAGGCGCGAGGCTGGGATCTTATAACTGGGAAAATCCTTAAATAACTGCCAGGGAACATCATTAAAACAATCACTTCGATATTTAATGCAGCACTCAGATTAGAATACTTCCCAATAGCATGGAAGGTAGTAGAAATTATACTAATAGCGAAACCTGGTAAAAAAATCAGCTAATACCAGAACACCAGTGCGGCTTTAGGAAGCAGCATGTGGCGATAGAACAGGTACACAGAGTAGTGCTCCAAATAAACTTGGACCTAGAAGAGAAGCGTTATTGTTCAGCGGTGTTTTTAGACGTGTCCCAGGCATTCGATAAGGTGTGGCACCTAGGTGAACTATATAAAATTCAACGACAGCTACCGCACAACACAAATAATATATTGAAATCTTAGCTAAGCAATAGACAATTCTACGTAAAATATCAAGATGAATTCACAGAACTGTCACCAATACAGTCCGGTGTTCAACAGGGAAGCGTTCTTGGGCCAGTCTTGTACCTGCTCTATGCAGCGGATCTACCAGTATCTCCATCTACAATCATAGCAACATTCGCAGATGATACGACCGTGATGGTGTTGCATAAAGACCCGGGAAAAGCTTCAGCTATCCTCCAGGATCGCATAGGTAAAAGGTTACGAACATAGAGAATAAAAGTCAAAGACAAAAATCAACCCACGTGAAGTTCACAATAAAAAGAGACAGCTAGCTGTCCGCCAGTAACCCTAAGTAACCAACAAATACCTCAAGATACAAAAGCAAAATACCTAGGAATCCATCTGGACAGAAGAATGACGTGGAGAAGACGCATCGAAGCAAAAAAGAAACAGCTGAATTTGAAACTTAAAACGATGTATTGACTCATTGGACGACGATCGTCACTCTGTCTGGAAAACAAAGTTCTCTTATATAAAGCTATGCTAAAGCCGATTTGGAATTACGGCATTCAGCTATGGGGCTCCGCGGCAGCCTCCAATATTGAAATCTTGAAGAGATTCCAGGCAAAGGCTCTACGCCCCGTGCTTTGTGACCAACGCAATATTCAGAAAAGACACAGATTTCTACAGTGAAGGAAGAAGCGCGTAAATGTAGTGCAAAGTACAGTGAAAAACTTACACTGTATCCAAACCGGCTATTGCGTAGGTTAGCTAACGAATCTAATGATACGCGCAGACTCAACCGGTACAAGCCATCAGACAGTTAACCGATATTAACTGAAATGTGAAAGTGATTAGAATAAGTCAACAGATAGGATGTTAAAATTAGATGCATGATTTGCTTGGAGACTGCCTGCATGTTATGAGTGCATTATAGTCACTACATTTACTTATTGTTCTAGAACAGATTGTAAATATCACTGGGAGTTAAAAAAAGTGAATTAGCTAATAACGTGGATATAGAAATTGAAACGCCTCCTTCCAAATATTCTTCGTCAATCTTGATATTTCTCCAGTATAAAAATTTCTTTGAAGTGAAGTGAATTAGAATTTTGTCAAATTGCACAGGACGGTCTGCTTAAAACCTTGCTCTATCTCTTATGAACCTATATCTTCTTCTCTTCTTTAGCAGCCCTTCATCGTCCACTCTTGAACATAGGCCTCCCCTTGTATTTTCCACTCCGATCTGTTTTGAGCTAGTTGGCACCATCTATTTCCCGCTTTTTCTCTTATATCATTTATCCAGCGCCTTTTTGGTCTTCCGACGCCACGTTTGTTTGGTCTTGGCCTCCACAGTACCACATGTTTTGTCCATCTATCGTCTTCTTGCCTGGCGACATGTCCTGCCCACTTCCATTTTGAATTAGCTATGGTCGTGATAACATCTTCCACTCTAGTTCTCCTTCTAACTTCTTCGTTTTTTATGTGGTCCCTAAGGTTTCTGCCGTGATACCATCTTCGCCAGGGGCACGACCGTTTTTCATATGGGATAGAGCATATTTTATCTCCACTGATGTAATGTCAGGAAGTTCTTCTGAACCAATCTTTATAACGTTTACAAGGTCTATACTGTGTGGTTCTGGGTTCGTGGAGGAATATAGATTCTTATAGAAGTCCCCAATGATTTGTGTTTTTTTTTTGTTTTATCTGTTTCGATGTCGTTGTTTGCGTTCTTAAGTTGGTGTATTCTCATTCGTCCCTTTGTGTATATTGACTTTATAACCTTCATGTTTTTGTTGTTTTCTATTACGTATTTGATTTTTTCTGTATAATATCTTCGTATATCTCTTCTTATATTCTTTTTAATTGTCTTATTTAATTCTGAGTACTTTGGTAATTCCCTACTCATTTCCCTTCGTTGTTTCATTAGATCTTGAGTTTCTTTTGTTATTTTTGTATTTTTGTGCTTTGTTGTTGCTGTTGCGCATGTCTTTTTGGTTACTGTTTTCACAGCATTTCGTATTTTGTCTTCCAGTTTATTGATATCGAGTGTTAATAATTCGTCTCTATTTGATAATTTCTGATGTAGTTCCTCTTGGTATTTATCAGCATTTTGCTTCAGTTGTTCTAAGGTTGGAAATTTCTTTTGTCTTATTAGTTTGTTTCTCTCACCTTTGGTATTTATTTCTATAAGCCTGTGGTCGCTTCCCGTGTTGAATTGGTTTAGGACTGATACGTCCTTTATAATATGTTTTTTGTTCGTTATTATGTAATCGATTTCGTTTTTTGTTCTGGAATCGGGGCTTCTCCAGGTCCAACGTCTTTGTTTCGGTTTTTGAAAGAAAGTATTCATACAATACATTTTTTCACTTTGGAGATAGTTTATTAATGTTTCTCCTCTATTATTTGCTGATCCAAGTCCAAAATTTCCTCTGAATGGAATGTTATCGCTGTTCTGCTTTCCCACTTTTGCGTTGAAGTCGCCCATTAATAACGTAAAGTGTGTTTTTTCTGTTCTTCGGGCCAGCGAGATGTCCTCGTATAATTGATCTATTTCCTCGTCGTCAGCGCTACTTGTGGGGGCGTATATTTGAATTATTTGAAGACTATATCTTTCTGAAATCTTCAATATTACATATATGACTCTAAATGATATGGCCCTCATTGTGGTGACTAGGTGTTTGATTCTCTTATTTATCATTATTGCTGTTCCTCCTATATGTGTGTATTGTTTTGGTATAGTAGGTGGCCTGATTTTAGAATGGTATATTTTTCCTCTGGTAATCTTGTCTCGCACAGATCTACTATGTCCCATTTGATGTGTTTTAGTTCTTCCTCTAATTCCTCGAAGCGTTCAATAGAGCTCATTGATCTGATGTTGTAGGTGGCAGCGTATAGTTTGGTTTTATGTGTCCTACTGGGTTTCTTGGGTGGTGGCGAGTTTTTGCCTCCCCCAGAATCCGTGAGGCTGACCTTTTCTAAGGTGTGGGATTTGGAGTATTCCATCCTACCCACCTGGGGTACTTGTCCATTTTGTTTTAAACTCGCCATGCTTTAGGGGGTGTGATAGCCATTATCCTCCACGCTGGCTAGACGGGTTGGAAGATGTCCTCTCAGCCGTCCGTAACCTGGGAAGCAGACGCTGTTTGCAGCCGCTTCTGTGGAGACAGACGCTGCAAGTGTTAATTTTGGTCTGCCCCGGATATTTCATTTCTCCGGTACCACCCATATCCCCTATCCGCCACCTGGGCAGGCGCCCGATGGGGGACTAGCAACCCCTCACGGGAATAAAATAAATATTTGACAAAATTTTTGTATTTAGTTAAATATTTTGATTATAAACACTCGTGTTCAGATTTAATTCACTTTGTATTTGAGAATTTGTTAAATGGCCTGCAGGGTACGAGATATTCTTTTCTGATTAGAAGTTCATAACAAAATAGGGAGAATTTTGCGTATTATTAATACCTTCCGTGCGTATATACCAATTATTTTGGAGTAATTAATCTAGTTTTACATATACGAGATCTCGCTATATCGTCGATCTAGACCGGTTTTCGGGGGTTTATTAAATAAAATTAAATTTTAATATTGTAGAAGCGGAGTAACGATTCTTTATTTTACAACGAATTACGCATTATTGCTTTCCCTGGTAATTTTGATTCAGTTGTTACTAATTTAAACCAGAGACAGTAGCGTACTGTGGTCCGTTCATTATTTTTTTTTCCTTGAATGTGAATTGATGTATGTAAATATACTTGGGATAGATTTTTTTGTATTGTGTATATTTTAGACATATATGTACTTCTGTATTGGGTAATTATTATTAATTTTTTTTTGACCATTATATGGGAATTCTGTCAATGATCACTGTGTTTTATTCTGTCTTGGAGAATAAGTTTAATATTATAAAGCAAGGTAAGTTCGCATCCAGGACGATTCCTGTTTATCCAAAGTCATCTTCAGGGAGGAAAGGGTTTTTTTTAAACAGGTGGCGCCTAGGCTTACATCGAACCACCCTTCTTCGACTGTAGCTGGTCGAACCCTTGTCCTTGATGCCTGGATCTTGCTTAGAAATTGATACTTCGTCTTTGTGTATAAAACTAATTTTGTTGCCGCCGTCTTATAACTAGGCGTCACACCACATTTCGACATTTTCGACGCTAACCGATCTGTCGTGTCTTTTTTGACGGTCCAAGTTTCACAGTCATACAACAAAGTAGACCATTTTAGAAGACGCAGTCTTCGATTTAGATTAAGATGACGATTGCTTAACATCGTTTTAAATATATCAAAGGCTGATCTTGTTATCTCTATTCTTCTCTTCATTTCATCCTTATACTCCAATTTTTAATTAATTATGCGGCCTGTATATGTCTAACTATTAACTTATTGTCACTCATAGTAGTTGTGTTAATGTTGTTCTTACTTATAACCATGGTATTTGTCTTATTTACGTTTATTTTTAGTCTCATGTTATTACTTTCCTTATTCACTTGATGTAATAAATTTTGCAAATCTTTCTCACTTCCTGCTATTAGAGCCGTGCCATCACCATACCTTATATCATTCAATAAAACTCTGTTTATTTTTATCCCTTCTGTGCTTTCTGCAAGAGCGTTCTCTATTATCTTCTTTGAGTATACATTAAACAATATGGCCGATAGAATACACCCCGCACTCCTCTTCTGATCTGTACCTCATTTGTTCATTCTCACTCTCATTCTCGCTTTTTGATTCAAATATAGATTTGTAATTATTCGTATGTCTTTTTCATCCAGTCCAAGTTGATAAAGTATATCAGCTTTTGGTGTTCCACTTTATCGAAAGCTTTCTCGAAGTCAATATAACATACGTGCAGATCCTGGCTCATGTTTAAGCATTTTTCAACTAAACTGTCAGGCTAAGGAGTGCTTCTCTAGTACCCATACCCGCCCTGAATCCAAAGTGCATATTACTTATATTTTCATAAATCACACGGAGAATTATTTTAAGTACGTGGCTCATCAAGCTGATGGTTCTGTAGTCATTGCACTTTCTTGCATTTGTTTTCTTGGGTATTGTTACAAATATCGTCTGCAGCCATTCGTTAGGAAGCTTGCCTTGTGCATAAACCATGTTAAAAGTTTGGTGAGCGACTTGAGTCCTTTTTCCATCATATTTTTCAGAAATTCTGTTCTCATATCATTTCGGCCTGGCGATTTTCCATCTTTGCTCATTGTTATTGCTTTTTCTACCTCTGAAGTTTGAATTTCCGGTCTTTCATATCGACCATCGTCTACATCTTCTCCACCAGTTTCTTCTCTTCACTTATCCTTATTAGCTACATTACAAACCGTAAGTTTTATATAATAGTTATTTGTATACTTAGGCCGCGAAATCATTCTTTAACGTCCCGAGAGGAAGATTGCCGCGGAGGCCGCTTGCGGCCGAGGCAAGGCAACCTCGAGGACGTTAAAGAATGACGCGGCCGCAGTGTACACAAAATTTTTCGTGCAATTGTGTAGAATCCTCAATAATTATAGATGAAATTTTAAAAATTATAATTTTCGTCGTAAATAGAAAGACGGTCGGCTTTCGTGTTACCATGGAAATGAGATAAATAATAAATTTCTAAAAACTGTCCATTCTCATGCGTCAAAATAAATATATAAGTGATATTTAGTTTAATGGCCGTCGTTATGACAGCGGCCGCGAAAGTAAATTTTGCGGCCGTCGCTATGACAACGGCCGCGAAATTGAATTTTGCGGCCTGCATGGCGTACGCGTACTTCGCGTACAATTGCACAAAAATACTATTTACTAAATTTTATATCATTAACCAACTAACATGTTGGTTGATCTCCAACTAGACCGCGTCGTCCTTGAATTGATTGCCGTTGCCGTTGTCTGATGAATGTTGGAGCGGCGAATCCAGTTTGTTGAGAAAGTGTATGTGATCATGTGCAGGGTTTGCACTGGCTGGTGCTGGTTGCTTAATGTTTGTGCCAGTGCGTGTTCTTCTGTTGTGATTGTATGTCAATTTATCGCTCTTTTCCAAGGGTTATTTAATATCACAACGCCCTCTCGTTTGGCGTTTTTCTATTTCCATAGCTTTCCTTATGAGTCGTTAGCCCCAGTGTCAACCCAAGCGATGCCTTTTGTTTCTTCAAAGATTATTTTGTGTCTTGTGATTGAAACAGCCATAGCTGACTGTGTAGTTCGACGATTTTTGCAGTCGCTGATATGTTCTTGTTTTCATATTTCTTCTTCTTCGAGGGGTTAGAATTTGGACACCGGTACTAGAAGTCGTTCCACAGGTGCAGACGAGGACAAAATGGTATTATACATTTTGAAAATGTTTAATTCTATTTCCCAAATTAAAAAAGATTTAACGTCTTCTGATTAGTCTTAAAAGTATTTTAAACATTATTTGTCGCCATTTGCTCATTTTAGTGGAGAAGCTAGAAACGTAATCCAAATGGTTGAACAAGTAGATAAACTTCACACTTTCACAACTGCTTCAATGTTAGAATAGACGTAGCAAGCTTTTTAGAATTTGTGGGGTGCGTTTAAAATTTTCTGACAGCTTAATTTATTACAACCGAAATATTAAAGTAAAATGATTATTACATTCACAAGTAAATTTAACTAACGGAAACTTTGTATGCAAGATAACTACCACGACAATTAGCCATGTAAACTCATGAAGCGCTTGCAGATCTACAATGCAGGACTTCAAACAGCCCTATGGAAGATCCGAGACTGTCATGTGGAGGCGCTACGGGTGCGTCTTGTGCTTGGAGTTGATGAGGCTTCCGCAAAGATCCTGGAAGCCCAGGGATATAAAGCCTATGCCGGCATGACAAGGGTGTCTTTCACGGACCCCAGATACGGCCACGGACCAGGGGGCCCTACCGAGGAACCGAAGGAACCGGCCAAGGTAACCTCCATGGAGGTAAGCGCCGAGGAGAAAGGCGGACACTAACTCTCTCTGCTAGCTGGGCAACCTTCCAATCCAAGAGCATGTATTTATACTCCAAGGAAGTTAAATGCTCAACTGAAACCAGACTTTTGTTTCAGAGACCTGCTAGCAATAAGGTTTAGTCTTTTAAGAGACGGCAGGGAAACAAACCTCGTAGTCTATTGAGCCTACCTACCTCATGACTCCCCCAATCCGAAACCCTCTTGAGAACTCGAAAGGGTAATCGACTACTGCAAGGACACTCATGTTCCCTTGCAAATTGGATGTGACGCTAATGCCCAACATACAATCTGGTGCAGTTCAGATGTGAACATTCGAGGAAGAGATATTCTAGAGTATCTGTACACTACAGACCTAGAGATACTAAATCGGGGCTGCTCCTCCACTTTTGTTACGTCTAGAAGACAAGAAGTAATTGACCTAACTCTGGGTTTTAGTTCGCTAGCCTAGTGGACCTAGAGCTGGCATGTATCGTCAAAACCATCTCTATCGGATCACCGATACATACGGCTCAGTCTAAGCACAAACCTTCACGAAAAGGAAGTGTACAGAATCCCTAAGGTTCGCAAATAGCTGCCTTCTACGTCATTCAAATGTGACGGGGGAACTGCCTTCGTGGAACTCCGAACTCCAAAAACTGTGCCGGCAGGCTCTTGAACAGGGCGATGCGTACACACGCTAAAGACGACTGGGATCTCTACAGATGGTCTCAACGCGACTACAAGGAATCTATCCATAAACCCAAACGAGAGCCTTTCTGCTGCGGCATTGAAGGCCAACCAGAGGCAGCTCGATCGCACAGAGTACTCTCAAAAGCTCCAGAGCTAGGTTAGAGTGCTTGAGGTTCCCTTCTGGTGACCCTACGGCCACTGACGGGGAGACCCTAACGCACCTCTAGGTAGTTCACTTCCCCGGCTTAACGGCTGAAGACGAGGAGGCTCAACCGGTGAGGGCTCCCCACATTGGCGGTAACCAATAGATTGGGAGAGTGCATCGAGAATGGTAACTCACGGAATGATCACATGGGCCATTGCGTCATTTGATCCATACAAAACACCTGGGAATGATGGCCTTTCCTCCGGATACGTACCAGTACCTTGGAGATCAGTAAAGGTAGTGTTCATTCCAAAAGCCGGTCGATCTGTCCATGACTCGGCCAAATCTTTCAGACCTATCAGCCTAACCTCTTTACTACTTAAAAGGGTCTAGAGGCTGGCAGAGATACACATATGAGATAGCGCACTGATGGTATCGCCATTACACCCTCAGCAATAAGCGTGCCAGACGGACAAATCTGTGGATTAGGCCTTTAACCAAATCTTAACCACAGAGAAATGGCCGTTGGCACATTCTTAGATATCGAAGGCGCTTTTGACAATACGGCCTTCGAATCAATATGCACTGCTGCTACGAAGCATGGAAGCGAACTATTTTCGATGGATAAGAGGATTACTAAAACCACAAAGCAATTGCCACTCTCAATGACAGTATCGTAAGGGTGATTGTCAGGCGAGGGTGTCCGCAAGGAGGAGTACTTTCTCCTCTTATGTGGTTCCCCGTTGTTGATGGGCTCTTGCGGGAACTCAACGAATCTGGCATCTACACGCAAAGCTATGCAGATGACCTTGCCATCCCAGCTATAGGAAAAGCTGCAAAATACAATCTGTGGGGTAACCTAGAATGCTCCCAGAATTGTGGAAGCATGGTACAGAAGGCGCAACTTGGCGGTTAACCTTACCAAAACCAAACTAGTCCTCTTTACAAGGAGAAGGAGGATTGTGGGATTTCAAGAACCACAACTATTTAGTACTTCTTTGAGGGCCGCCGGGAAGGTTATGTACCTAGGAGTAGTCCTGGATGCTAAACTCACCTGGAGGGAGCACTTAGAAAGACAAATACAAAGATCAACTGTGGATGTGCAGACGTACCTGTGGGAAAACTTGGGCTATAAAACCGAATGTCATCGTGTGGATATACATGCCGGTGATATGGCCTCTACTCACCCATGCGGCCTTGGTGTGGTGGCCCTCTACCACCACAGTAAGCACAAGAAAACGCCTTGGTCAACTCCAACGACTAGCGTGTCTAGGAGTGACAGGAGCAATGCGAACTTCCCCCACCTCGACTCTGCAAGCACTTCTTGGACTAGCGCCCCTTCGCATAAGTGATTGAGGCTGAGGCTAGGAAGGCAGCTTGTTACCAAAAAGCGACACACTACGATCCACAGACGAATTACTAAACAAAACAAGGTTTTTGGCAACAAATAACGGAACACCGAAATCTTCTACCCACGGGTAACTCGCTGCCACGTATCGGTGTTTTTCACCGCGGCTAACTCCACTGCGAAACGGGTCTGGGTGAAATGCTTATAGTAAACGAATGTCAAAAAGGGCGCCAGGATTCTTCATCACCATTCGTCGTGCAGCGATATCCAAAGACCTACCTTATCGAATCCAAGTAAGGGTTAACTCTTACCACGCAGAATGTAACGTACGGGTTCCAACAGACAAATAAAAACAACAAGACACAATAAAACTCCAAATTGAGGTTGATGCTAAAGTCCAGTAGAAATATATTGTCCAAAATAATAG
>JABXWE010009322.1:0-12006 GCA_014611495.1 Limonius californicus | reverse complement strand
ACAGTGCAAGGCCATGGTATTGTGATGAAAAGTAGAAAATTTGTTTTTCGACATTGTCAAAATCTTTGATTTACTTATCGGGACGTTTGCATTGTCATTTTCCTTCACTTCCTGGTTCGTTGTGAGTTTATTTGCGTTTTTCTGTATTCATTCACTTTGTTGCTTTCATTCATTTTGTTGCTTTGGTTCCTGTTTTGTTATTGGGTTATTTGCATTTATTTCCTATGGAGTACGACACAAACGAGTACGTTGACATGATTTGGGTTCTTGGGGAGTGCCACGGAAACTGCAATCAAGCTGCTAGGATTTACGCCGAGCGTTTTCCGAATAGGAGACATCCCAGCCATGTGGTAATTCGGGCTACAAATCAAAGGCTTAGAGAAACTGGAAATATCCGTCCTGCTCCCAATGCTGATAGAGGCCGACCAAGATATGTTAGAAACGGAAATTTAGAAGAGGAGGTACTGGAACTTGTAACAGATGATCCGGGTACTAGCTTGCGTGCTCTTTCTAGAGTTGTTGGTGCCTCCAAGACCACCGTTTATAACATCTTGAAGGAAGATCCACTTTATCCGTTCCATAAAGTAAGAGTGCAGCATTTATTAGAGGAAGATTACGAGAAACGTGTTAGCTTTTGCAATTGGTTATTAGAAAAACATAGAGGAAATGCAAGATTTGTAAACAACATTCTGTGGACAGACGAAGCGACATTTACGAGAAATGGCATCTTTAACTCTCGCAACCAACATATCTGGGCACATGAAAATCCTCATGCTCTGCACCACGGAAATTATCAAGTTCGGTTTTCAGTGAATGTTTGGGCAGGAATCGTAGATAATAAACTCCTTGGGCCTTTTGTACTACCTAACCGATTAAATACTGAGAACTACTTAAATTTCTTAAATAACGACCTTCCACCTTTATTAGAAGATGTTCCTTTGCAAGTTCGTCGGGATATGTGGATGCAACAAGACGGAGCTCCAAGTCACTACGCTGCTAGAGTTAGGCAATGGTTTCACGAAAATTATCCACGAAAATGGATAGGTCGCGGAAGTAGGGTAGCCTGGCCTCCACGAAGTCCCGATTTGACGCCACTTAATTTCTTTTTGTGGGGTCATTTGAAAAACTTGGTATATTTGACGCCTGTTGAAAATTACGAAGATTTGGTACAGCGTATAGGTGAGGCGGCGACAACCATAAACGAAGACATGCTGCGGCGTGTCCAATTATCCATTATTACAAGGGCAATGAAATGCCACGAAGTTGGAGGCAGAAATTTTGAACAATTTGTAAATTAATAAAATACAAAAGGGTTGTGCATAATGATTTTGGTTTTATTATTTAAAATCCAGCAGAATAGTTTGCATTGGCAGAATGATTCAAACAATTTAAAAAATATCAGATAAGAGTAATAATGAACAGTCTAATTTTTAAATCAACATCACTGTCATTCAGTTTATTAATTACCTCTTTTTACCAGACGCGGTTAAAAATGATAAATGAATATTATGTAATTTAAAAATTTAAATGATGAAAACGTAATTTTTGGACATCTCGATTTTGCTTCATGTAATGTCGGCCTACTAATTAAATTCTCCATAAATGCAAAGACATCGTCAACGTTGCCAAGTATAATATTCTTTAAGTGTCTCGTGTGAGGAAACTAAGCACTATAGGAAGTTCATGTTAGTGTTTTTGAGGACTGTATTTCTTACAGAAGAGTCTACCTAAAGCTTTTAAGGTATTTAAAGGACACCCTGTATACTTACTCGTACACATCAACTTTGTAATTTATACCCCGTATACCCCCATTAGAACTTGTACAAACAAGTTTAAATGTGACGAAAAGCGTTCGGATTTTAATTTAAAAATGTTTCAGGTGCAATATAATAGTATTTGCAGGTGATCTTTTAACTTGTTAATTACGTATTTCTTGCCGTACTTCGTTGAAATTTATATTTACATTTTAATTGCAAACACGCCCAACGTGGGGCGTGCTTGCGACAAATTCTTGCTTCGGCCCTAAAGGTTTTTCGTCGGACCGCAGCAGGAAAGATGGAAGTGCCTTGGGATTAACTCAGAGGAGTAGGGGTGGTTCACGAGAAACGCTTAAGAGAAGAAAACGTAGTTGTATACAGGACAAGTTGAAATTAATGGGCGCCACCCTCCAGGTTACAGCTGAATGCAGGTTCTCGTATATAATGTTTACAAAGTTCATGCACACAATAAAATACAACACAATAAAGGTGGTACTACATTGTAACTGCATCCAAATCTATTAAGTAAAATATAGCACACAAATAGTACAATTTAGAACAAGTAAGAGAAAAACTATGGGCTGAACAGCTAAAGAAACGAGTGTTGGGACGTCCAAACCAAAGAGCTCGCCGCCCCTGGCTTGCCATATTTATTTTAATGAACATATCTACGCAGCCAGCGGCGTTCGAGTTTTCAGAATTAATTAAACTTTAACCTTTACGAGTAAGTAAACGCTGGACAACTGAAGGTTGCCTCACTTTTAATATTACAAGGGAATTAAACTGTTCTATTTCTTAGTTACCAACGAAGCACTGGTAAACAGAGAAAAACAATCACTGTATAGTACATTGGCAAGTTTTACCTTAGTGTTCTTCGGTAGGGAGTAGAGAGAGGGAGAGGCACAATTTTGGTGTACGTAGGTTCTTCCAGAAGCAGACAAAAAATCGCAGGCACGCCACTGAAGGCTGGATCACGACTTTCTTCGTTGAACGAGGTTTGAATGTATTCGCGAGGTTAATGGCTGTAATCCGACACAGGTCGAGAATACAATTTCACCAAATTGTCCTTGCTAAAGCGCTATACTCTGCTAATATTTAATCCAACGTAATGTCGACAATATTAAGTCCCAGGCAAGAAAAGCGATACGGTAACTTGAGTTAGCAGAAGCGCTGCCAAAAAACTCCGGCTCAAAACCACCTGAGTTCACACAAAGAAGCTTGGGCTGTCTTCTCGTAGTACTTGTCATCGGCGCTGAGGTCTTAACAAGCAACCGGGTCGAGAGGAGCTCTTAAGTCGACTGCCAATATGCAGCAGCTGTAGTATTTCGTTATATTACGAAATATGTTGCAAGAATTCTAGAACAAAATCTTCCACGTGGAACTTCCGGGCCATTCTGCTTACAAAGGACTCTAAGAACTGTTTTCGATCGGCATATACAGACTAAACATACATGTCAGCGTTGTCTTTCAGAGGTTTCGAAAAGGTGACCTCCCATAAATTAACCTTTGGAAATAATAAAATAGTAATCGACAATTAAGATAAGACTTTCATTCATATGAAGCGGCAAAACTAAACGAACGTTACGACAGATGTATTAATTATTTCGTCTTAAACAAAAAAATTAATTCCAAAAACAAACCTGAATACTACATTTATAGAAAACCTAGACACACATAGATATCACAATACCACATGATTAGTGTAACCACAAACGATGTGTTAAAATCAGGCAATTACAAATTACACTACTCACATTGTATTTATGTATATATAGATCAAACTATTAGAAATGTTGATATCAGATACACACATTAAAGAACACATACGTTTATACAAATACAAATATCCAGAAAAACCTAACAATGCTCAAAAACTTATTAGAACATAATCATGCATTGACATTAAATAATATAATGATATTTTTGTATTTTTGTGATGGTAAGCGTAAATTTGATATACTTGAGGCCTTTCAAATTCACAAACACACTTTAACAAATGCACCTGTAATGAATGCTCAAATTGAGCTCATAAATTCCCCGCTATTGGAAGTTTTGGAATAGAAGACCAGAGCCAAGTCCGAAA
This sequence comes from Limonius californicus, assembly GCA_014611495.1. Classification (NCBI taxonomy): domain Eukaryota; kingdom Metazoa; phylum Arthropoda; class Insecta; order Coleoptera; family Elateridae; genus Limonius; species Limonius californicus. The sequence goes on along the minus strand of JABXWE010009322.1, from coordinate 8,166 downwards.
TCAAGAACCAGTGTGCTGTTGCCATAGCTAAAATGTTTACAATATTAAATGCTTTTGAAAGTGACATGTACAATGTCTAATTGTGTATGAAGCCCGAAAAATAAATCAAACCTATTGAAATTGAGGCTATTATTATTATTATTAACATATATATACAGTGCTTTCGTAAAGTAGGGGATAAATTCGATAAAGCAGTTTAGAAATGTTTCTACAGAAAATCCTCGGACACGGCAACCTTATTTTTTATGAGTGCATCTTTCCTAATGATTGTCATTTTTCGATAGTCTTTTGTTTTCGCACTATGACGTTATTGACAATTTTGTTAAATGGCACTCCATACTTTTGTTCACGAATTTGGATACAGCACATTTTTCTCAGTACGACGTTGTCAAAAACGTATGACCTTGAAAAGGAAAGTTTTCGAAATAATCAGTCCCAAAGTTTCAAAAGTGTATGGTAAAGTGATTAGAGTAGACACTAATAATAATTTTAAGAAAGACGGTTTTGACAGTTGTTTGAATGTTTGAAAGAATGCATTTCTTATCTTTTGTTTGTCAAAAGTAGTGTACTTGAAGTGTTTGTTGAGTAGTAACTTTGTCATTTTAGAAAAAATGGTTAAATTAACTGAACGAGAAAGAATAGAATTTTTTGCATGATCGGATTTGGAAACAGGTAGCAGACGTAAAGAGAAGTAGTTGAATTGTTCAATGCAACTCATCCTGATCGGCAACCCATTAGCCAAAGCATGGTAAGCAGAGTTGAGTCTAAATACCGTGAATTTTGGCATGTTCGTGATCTTCCTAAATCTGGTCGACCAACACCTACAGAAGACGATCAGCTTAATGTTTTGTTGGCAGTGCACGAAAATCATCACTCAACACTTAGCCATTTGGCTTCTAATTTCAATATTGCAGCATCTACAGTCTACAAAATTATGAAAAAAGCGAAGTACCATCGTTATAAGGTATGCCTTATCCATGAGCTGTCTGAAGACGACTTTGATCAGCGATCAATTCTGCGAGCAAATGCAACAGCTATGCAATAATGCTAATAATTTCGTAAAATTCATTTTTCTGACGAGGTTACCTTTGGTTTGAACGGCCATGTCAATAAGCAAAAGTGCCGCTATTGGGCTGCCGAGAATGGATGATGGAGTATCGCACTCAATATCCCCAGAAAGTAAATGTGTGGTGCGGCATAGTCGACGGAAGAATTCTGGGCCCTATTTCTTTGACGTGAACCTAACTGGTGCAAGATATTTTGATTTTCTTCGATACGACCTTATCCCTGTACTAATAGCTTCGTATTTAGAACTAGAGGACCTGATCTTCTGCGAAATGTCTTTTTGTTTCAACAAGATGGTGCACCTCCCCATTATGCAGTACCTGCCCGCGCTTGTTTAGGTGAGGTGTTCCCGAATCGTTGTATAGGAAGAAGGGGGCCGATTAAGTGGCCTACTGTAATAACTTTATCATACATTTTTGAAACTATGGGATTGATTATTTCGAAAACTTTCCTCTTCAAGCTCATACGTTTTTGACAATGTTGTACTCAAGAAAATGTGCTGTATCCAAATTCGAGGACAAAAGTATGGGGTGCCATTTAAAAAATTGTCGATGACGTTATAGTGCGAAAACAAAAGGCGATCGAAAAATGACAATTATTAGGAACGATGCACTCATAAAAAATAAGGTTCTGTGAAAACCCTTCTAAAATGTTTTATCAAATTTATCCACTACTTTACAAAAGTACTGTATATATTGCTATGAATAACCCCATAACATAATTATATTAAATTTATTAAATATATACAATTAAATAAATACAATTAAATTTAATTAAATAATGAACTTTTCAGGAATATCGTAGATGAATTAAACACAATCTCCAATTTGAAAAACACCAGGTGAGATTTATTAAATCATAATAACTTAACACAAGTTTTAAATGGAACGAAAATCAACTCTAGTTTACAAATACAAAATTATTACACTTAACCTCACATTTTACTTGTAAAAATAAAATAACTCCGCCTACTGACATTCAAAAACAGACCAAATTGGCTTAAATTTCATACTCGGGGCAACCAAATAATACTTCTACCCCGTATGCCAGTTTAAACAGAACCGTTTTCCTTTAAAATCCGAAATTCATATCTCAAACTTTAAAAGGTATAAATCGAAAGCTTGGTATTAATCTCCCCTTCCAAAACGGCTTATCAACTAAATCAAAAACGACTCTTACAGCCTAAATAAATAATTATTTCTAAAAACTAAATTCATAAAAGTAATCTATGAAAAATTAGCAATCTAATTATACCAAAATTATTAAGATATGAAAGAAATTAATAAACACATGTTCAAAATTCAAATATTAACAAAATTTTAGATTTCAGCGCTAAAACTACTAAAAACAACTAACTAGCCCTCTATTAAACTTAAATATTAACATTTACGCCAGCAAAATCAATTAATTACATAAATATTAGTAATAAATAAAATCTAACCTCAAAATAAGTGAAGTTTATAAAAACTACCAAATTCATACATTAAATTGATATTTACATAAATAAATGCACATAAAAACCTTCCTCTCATAAAACATAAACTATTAACATGAATCATTAATCTTAGTTTCTTATATTAACCTTAACATATGTAAATTTACAACGTTCAAATGACCATATTTAAAATATTCACTTTTCAGGGCCCCAACATAACTTTGGATACAACAATGCAACATCAAGATGAAAAACCTGAAGCCCCACAACTGTTAACTCACGAAATGCCACTTAAAACACCCTTCCAATACAACACATTGCCAATCGTAGAATCCAAGAAAGCTCGGAATATACCTTTTCATGTTTTAAGATTTAAATTTATAAATTAGTATAACAATTACCTCAAATGGAGCATGATTTAGTTAACAATAAGCTAATTAATCTTAATTTTAATCATAATCTGGATTATTAACAGTAAAAACAGCACGGGAGGCAAAATAGATTATTTAGGGTAAATAACAGAGCAATATATATATATATATATATATTTTAACTGCCTTTTTTTTTATTATTATTAATGTTGCTAAATGGTTTGAGCAGTTAACAGTATGTCGAATTAAAAATGTAATTGTAAAAATATCGAAGCTTTAATATGTTATTATCTACGCACTTTTTCACAGGGTAAAATCCGTTAGAGGTGATATCCATAATTGGTACATTGTGTAATGCGCTTTTAAATAAAACAGTTATAATCTACCAATATTAAGAAACGTTAAAATGTTAGAGAATAAATTTGGTAATCATTAAAAGTTCGTTCTGTAACTATTTTTGGCTTCTATCATCTTCAAATTTTTAATAAAATTTATTTATTTAACAAAGGCCTCATTTAAAATCAGTTTGTATAAAATATCCTGCCCAATTCTTCTCTCTTTGTTGAATCCTTTGTTTTAGAAACACAGTTGTAACTTTTCGTACCATATTCGAAACTATTCAATAGGTAACTTTGTTTTAATTTGTTTGTTACGTTTTGATTAAACATGTGCTAAAACAATTAGGAAGCTATTATACCGAGTAAAAACATTTTACATTAAAAAAATGCAATTTGGTTTAAACTGAAAAAATGATGTAAAGTACGTTAAGGTAAGGACAGATACTGCGAAGTACTTCGAAGATAATACGAGATAATGGTGGTCCATGCGTACATGTATTCCGATTAGTGGTAGACTACTTCGAAAAAGGGTTGTTTTATAAGAGAATTTTTAAAACAAGTATTTCTACTGCTAACACCAATTCTTCACTGTGTCTTACTAGGATCGCTCTTTTGATTTGTCATTAGTTTGGGTAAACTTTCGCAAACAATATAATCGAAATGTTGCCAATGATATGCTAGTAAATAATTGAAAACAACATACTATTTATTATATTTGCAAAATGATTAAACTTTTGGACACAGCCTTCCGACAGTTTAGTTGATGGATTACGTTCAAAACTCTGTTATACATATGAACTGTAATTAACTTTCTGTTTGTAGTTGATAAACTAGTCCATTCGCAGGACGAAGTTAAACTTGCAACAGTTAGATCGTCGGTTGTAAAGTTGCAAATTAACTAGCGTAATCCGCGAGGACAAATAAAAGCAAGAGCGATTAAGAGTCGTATACGATCATAGGGTTGGTATTTAAAACCAAATAAAGGAGTAAACCTGGTCTAAAGGTCGTAAACAATTTATTACGTGACCATCAGCTCACAATGTGGCGGTGGCTAATGGCAGTACTAAAACATTTTATTGTCGCGTGCCCAAGACAAATGAGATTCAACAGAGTTTTTCTCAAAGTTTTTGTCTCTGTGGAGTGGTAAAAAGTGAAGTACTCGACTCTGCTCCAGCACTTTATTAGATAACACGAAATGTTACGTTTGGGGTTAACACTCGAGCTACTACTTCTAGTTTTTGCGCCTAATATGGCAGCTGACAAATGCTTGATAATGAAAAACTTTCCCTCCTAGAGTCAACCTTAACTTTGCTGTTTCAAACGGCGGGATACTCGCCAACTTTCCGCAAAGTTCAAATTGGGAGCTTAAATATGTTGACTCTTGGATTGCCTTCCAAAGGAGTCTCTGCAAAGAAAATAAAACTACCTAGTTAAATAAGTACTGCTTAATTTGAGGTAGCGTGAACTTCCTTAAGTAAATATCCTTCTCCTTACTTCCGTCCTGGCAATTCCTTCCTGTTTATTATTAAATAATGGGCTTCTGATAAGTCTATTTACAGATGTTATATTCTTAGTTCACTTTTTAGTCCTTTTTCTACTTCAAGTTTAAATTAAGATTAAGTGTTGTCACCGTCCTTGCTGAACAGGTTTTAATTAAGAAGAAGTTCTGAATTTTTGTGTCAACGTTGCAGCTACAACGTGCAAAGAATAACTGTAACTAAATAAAAGGTATGTATTCAAAATTTATAGTCTTAATCGTATAGGTACTAATCTATTTGGGACTATTATATTTTTAACACTTAGCGTACTTATAAACATCACGAAGAAAATTGTATATGCACATTTAAATTATTTAAATAAATTTTAAGCTCTTGTCTATCGGTCAAACGAAACAAATTGCTAAGTATACAATAATTATTATGAATTTGTTATTATGCTGCAATTTCTTCATATTGGGGCCGCTCTCGGACAAATTGTGGATTATTTCGGGTTCAGGGCTTATGCCAAATAAAAACCTTCAATACATTTTGGAAAAACCTTTACCACCACCATATTTAGAACACCTAACTATGTATTTCGGCAACTAAGCTGCCATCTTCAGTAGAAATTTGAAGTAATTAAAGTAACTTAACTGAGGAACACCTCTGGATATAAGTCAACAATTGAAGTTCAATGCCAATAATCTTACAAAGGCTTAAATACGGAATCCTTGTTAGGGATCGTTACACCTGGTCAAGGAATTATTTTCAGCAAATGAATTAAATCTGAGTTAGGAATGGGCCCATTATCAGAATTTAAAAGAAAATATGAATGCTCTCATAGCTATTCAATTCTTCTGTTGAAGACTCTTCCTTTCACACAATTTTAGCTTTTCTAGTTTTATACATTCTCGTAAATATTGTTATGTGATTTTCAAATTTGCCGCTACACTTGAATTCATTTCTGAAGTTGTTTGCCGCTTCGTTAGAATCAATATCGTTATTTTAATTGTAGTCTTATTTTGGGTTACCGTTTCGGTATTTTGTTTTGTCTTTCGAAGTTTGAGATATGTTAACAGTTTCCTTTGTGTTAAAATCGCAAGCTCTTGTTTTCTTCTGCGCTCGACCACGAACGCTTCCTGGAACTGGCGCGTTAAAACCAAATCTTTCTAGAACATTCCATATGATTTTGTAATGTGGTGCAATTTTAAGGGGAGAAGTGCAGGTCCCCATTGCATTTTGAGTTAGTCCATTTTCGACCTTTGTGGGCTCCGGTTGTCCGTAAGCTCCATCAATCGGCAATCGTAATTACATAAAGTGCTGCAGGGGCGGCTCGGGTTTTTTTTTGTACGGGGTATCTGTTACGTGTGTTCCGTTTCGCTGTTGTACCAAGGGGTATTTAACAGACCGTCGGCAGCTGCCGGATTAAATAGGAATAACTTTCTTCATACCATCGAAGGGTCCTGTCTTCGCCTGCGTTCATCTTTAGCAACCGGAAATCACCTAATATTGTGCCGTCTCCTCCGAACTTCAAGGTAAAAACTAAAGTTTTGTGTTTTGTGAAGCGAAAGCCTACATACGTGCAACTTGCAAAATTCAATATTATTGAATCTTTTTTTGTATCTAGAAACAAGAAGCGACCTTCAGTCGCAGAACAAAGTATGAGATAAATTTTGTTTTACATATATTGTGCTTTCCTGTAAGCTTGCGTCGGTGGCTGCATGGTCGGTTGGACCAAATACGTGCGCCGACGACGCTAGCTCGTTTGCTTGAGCGCTCATATATTAATATTTGTAATTGTAATTCAAACTTCGGCGTTATAACTCTCGTCATTTGTTGTTTGTAGTACCGTCGTTACTAAGAGTTTCATTATATGTGTTTTAAAATTTACTGCCTCTTTTATTTATGTGTACTCTGTATGTGTTATGTAAAAATTTTGCATGCTTCAAATATATATAGGAGGAGGCACAATAAAGGTAGGTTTCCTTCCCGTGAGCTGTTTGGCTTATCGGCTTTCCACGAGGACCTATTCAATCAGCTGGACTTGGAAGGTGGCGCCCACTTATTTCGACTCGCCCTGTACACAACTAAAGATTTTCTCTCATAAGCGATTTTCACGAACTCCCCCTACTCCTTTGAGCTAAGCTGTAGGTCCTTTTCCATCAAGATAGTTACGAATCGTCGAAAAAGCTCGATTGGCCTGTAACAAAATGGCGCCGTAACGTGGGTCTTTTTTTGCGACTGTAACAAATTGGCGCCCAACGTGGGGCTGTTTTCTTTGCCATTTTTTCTGGCGTATTGGAAGAATTTCCGTGAAACCCTTTTATTTGGAAAGTTGTATACGTTTCCCGACTGCTTTCGCGATTTTCCCGTAACTTTGTGTCATATTTCCCGCATTTGAATTACTTTTATGATTCTCAATATTTTTTTTTGAACTTTTTTTGAATTTTCTCGAGTTATCCTTGTGATTGCCCGTGTTTTAGTAAATCTGTTTCGAGATATTCTTGTTTTGTTGAATTTTCTTGTAGAATTCTTTAGAAATAACCACCCACTTTTGTGAATTTTTCAGATTCCGTTAAAAATTTTTTAAATTTTCAGATTTTTTTTTGAATTTTAGCGAATTTTTGTAGATTTTTTTGAATCTTTTTTGCTTTCAGTAAATTTGTTGTTGATTATGTAGTATTCTTTTGTTTAGAATCCAGTGTCGTACGTTTTTTGAATTTTGTAGAATCTTTTTTTGGATATTTTCGATCACTGACCCGAAATTTCGCGAAACTTTGTCGTATTCTCGTATCGTTTTCGTTTTGTTTGGTTTATTCTCGTATCGTTTTAGTTTTGCTTGGTTTATTCTCGTATCGTTTTCGTTTTGTTTGGTTTATTTTCGTATCGTTTTCGTTTTGTTTGGTTTATTCTCGTATCGTTTTCGTTTTGTTTGGTTTATTCTCGTATCGGTTTCGTTTTTTTGTTGGTTTGCTCTCGTATTGTGTTAGTTTTTTTTTCGTTTGCTGTCGTTTATTTTCGAATAACTGTCCTGTCGTTTCGTTTATTGAAGTTTGTTGTCGTTTATTTTTCGTTTCGCTCTCATTTATTTTCCGTTTTTGAAATTTTTGATTGTTTTTGAGATTTATTTTGTCGTTTTCTTTTGTCTTTATGATTTTTTAATCAAGGCACCTGGTATGTCGCATATTTTGAAGTCATTTTCTTTTCTTTATCGCCTATCGCATTTCGTTGTTAGATTGAACCTTTCGTTAATTCCGTTATCGTCTCGTTACCGTTTTGCTATCGTTATCGTTGCCGTTTTGCCTTTAGCGTTATCGCTGCCGTCTTGCCCTTAACGCTATTGCTGCCGTCTTGCCCTTAACGTTATCGTTACTGTTTCTGTTGTCGTCTCGTTAGCGTTTCCGCTGCCGTTTTGCCCTTAACGCTACCGATACCTTTTCCGTTACCGTTCTCGTTTTCGTTTGCCGTGTTGCCGTTAG
>JABXWE010009321.1:0-35908 GCA_014611495.1 Limonius californicus | reverse complement strand
TAAGGGGGGGGGGGGGACTTATTGAAATAACAAGCAATATTTATTGTCTTAAAAAAACTCCATACCTCGAAAACGGTTGATTTCGAACCTATGTTCATTACGATTTTTTTGTTTGTATTGATGAGATCTATAAGTGGGTAAAATATCCGAACATATTGTTTAAACACGCTGTATATATACATCCATGCTTTGAAGGCATAGTTTAAATAGAAAAATCCTCTATCTTACCTTTATTTCAAAAACCTCCGAAGCATGATTTAAAGATTGGCATATCATTTGAAATACCAGTGTAAATAGAATATTTTAAGCAACTTCTATATCAGTATAACGCATGCAGAAAATTTAGAAGATAATCCCTCCAACAACTTAAACATCGTATGCCATGCAAATATTACTGCTTAAGCATTCCCAGCTTTAATGTACTTAGTGGTTGCTGAAAAGTGATTCTCGATTCTGGAATTGTAAATGTTCGTTTGAGTTTCGCCACTTCAGAGGAATTAAAGTTTTATTTTAATTGCCGCCCTTGGGTCAATTGCTATTTTATTATTTTTAAAGATTGAGCTATGGGAGGTCACTTTTGTAAAGACTTTGAAAGTTCCCACCTGCTGCGTTTGACGTATTTGTGTAGTCTGGATATGCCGACAAAAGGCAGTTCTTGGAGCTCTTCCCTTTGTAGATTCGCCTGAAACCACATGTGCAAGAAAATTATTCTAAAACAATTTCGTTGGGTAGGAGGTTTGCGGCAGAAGGAAGTCAGTGGAAGCTAGCCTCTGGAAGTGAAAGGATGTGATTGTTTGAAAACAGGGTTGTAGGCTGCTCTCTTCTGCTAAATGAATTTATCGCTTCGTTTTCTGCCTTAGGCAAAAGAATTTTCGACTTGTGTCGTATTAAATATATTCTGTAAACTTGAACGTCACTGGCTGCGTAAATTTGTTCATTAAAGTAAATGCCGTAAGCCACTGGCGGCGAGCCTATGTTGTTTGAACGTTCAATCTTCCCTCTGTGTTTAATTACAGTTATTACTATTTTGTATATTTTCCTTGTGCTATGTGTGTTACCAATTTCAAACAGTAGAATTATATTTATCTTAAAATTCACAATATCTTTCATTTCTGTGTATTTTTATTATATTGTATTGTGTGCATGAACTTTGTAAGCTTTATAAATAGGAGGAGGCACAATAAAGGTGGGTCCGACTCCCGTAAGCTGCTGGCTTCTCGGCCTTCCACGAAAACCTGCAATCAACTGCGATTTGGAAGGTCGCGCCCTCTAATTTTGATCTGCTCTGTACACAACTAGGTACGATTTCCCTCCCGTAAGCGTTTCTCGTGAATCACCCCTACTCCTCTGAGCTAAGCCGAGGGCGTTTTCCACGTTTCATGTTGCGGGTCAACGAAAAAGCTCGTTTGGCCCGTAACGAACAAAATCGAATCGAATGAGTATGTAGCATTCTCGTAGCTGTAGAAGTAAAGCCGATTCTGAACTGAAAATCATCTAAAAGCACTAAAATTAGATATTGTTCTAGCAAATATATTCTGTGACATAGAATATGTCCTTTCTGCTGATCTTTCTTCCGAATTAATGTTCCTCCTTAGTATTTTATTTTCTTCTGCAATTTTATATGTATTTTGATTTTATGGTAACTATTCGAATTAGATGTATAAAAATATTCCAATCGTAATTAGCCTAAAATATAAAATTATAAAATTACATGCAAAAGCGCAGCTATAGACTATAAGTGTGCACGCAAGCCTGAGAAATATTTATAATAAATGATAAATCGGTTTTGGTGTCAAGTTCATGGTGAAACGTGATTGTGGGGAAAGTACAATTTATTCAGTTGCACAAGGAACTGCTTGTTTGTTAAATAACTGACTTGCGATGCATATTAGGGGTACCTACTTTAACTAGCATGGTGATGGAAGTTAGTTTATAATAAAGCATTTAAATAATATTATTTGTTATATGAGTATGTGATTAATATTATTTACGAATAGTAACAAGTTATGTTTCTTACATGTCACATTGTATATATGTACAGAATATTTTTCGGTCTTAGGTACTCTAACAAATTAACTGAAATCGAGCACAATATCAATACATCAAAGTTAGTAGTGTAAACATAAGTAGAAAGATCAACTCTAGTAAAAAGTTTTACGTTGAAATGCTGCTTATAAATTAAAAATCTGTTGGTCATAACAATCGTAATATGTTTTTCTTATATCTAAAGGAGGTTGCACCACTGCATTTGTCTGCGTTTGTTAACGCACCTGCGTTATAGGAAGTGTTGCCGTTGTTCTCAATTTGTCGGTAGATCTATATAAAACAGGTTGTGTGCATCTACCGTAAGTAATTATACAGCCGTAATTATATTGTAGAGGACGCTGTCGACTGATTTTTTTTGTATTCTAAATGTTAATAAACAGATACTTTAAGAACAAATTAAAAACACTTAATAAAACAACAATTATTTAATAAATTCGATAATATCTCGGCAAACAACAATGCACTGGTTTAATATTGTCAAACTGACAGATAGCATCTTGAAAATGTGCAACAAATGCATTAAGTTAGTACACTGAAACTCTTAGATGCGTTTTTCTTGAAAAAGGTATATTTTATCGATATGAAGCAATTCAGTATTACTCGATCCGTTTGTAGCGGCCCAAACAATGACTTTCGTCAGCCCGCAAAACAAGAAGAAAGTCTTGATTGTTACAATGTGCAGGGTAAGCCAATACAAGTGGACGCTAGCCTTTCAAGTCACAGCTAACCGGAGTGCTTCGAAAAAGGGCCGAGCAGCAAGGGAATCCAACCTACTTTATTGTACTTCCTCCTTACCTGGATATCCCTTACAAAACACATAAAAATAACGAAGCATGAATTTTTAAACAATGGGTATATAATATATCACATAAAAGGTTTATACAGTTACATGCCAAAATGTTTGAAGTCGACCTTATATTTTTGTGTGAGGTGACTAAATACAAAATCATACGGCAATACTCTGTTGTATGTTTTCATGATATGACGCATTTTCTGCGCTACACAAAATGAGCAATAATGCTGCGGACTGTTACAACGTCGTTTTAACAAAATTTCCAGGCGAAAAATGTTTATATTTTTCTGGAAAGCGTACTTATTAGACCAAATGTAAAACAGAAGAGATTTCTTACCATTGGTCACTGGAAGAACTGACAGACTTACAACTAGCTGTAAGTATTAGTCCTGAACAATATATATATATATATATATATATATATATATTGTTATGATAAATATATGAGCAGGCCATGGAGGTACCATCGCTGCACAGCATGCAAGTATAAGAGCATACTTTATTTATGCAGCTCTTTACTAGGTATTTATGTATTTATAAATTTGTTTGTCTTATTGGAGGTGGCTTTGGAATCATTAGATTTGCAGTAACAACGTGAACGCATAACACGTGATAAGAGAGTGAACTCCAATAGGATAAATATCATAAATGAGAGGGTTGTTAGGGTGATAAATAAACAAGGGTGAAAAATAATTATTCAAGTTCTAATATTTGAATCAGGCGGAGGTGTGATCGGGCTTCACCCAGAAAATCACACCCGAGCAAGCAAATTATATTAAATCTACATTCAACTATTCATATTAGGCATTTAACGTTTTGGTCGATGTAATATTTGTTCAATTAAATGAAGTTATGGAATTGGCTGTTTTACTGAAGTATATGAGTATATTCTGAAGTATAGAAACGTAAAGGAAGCCATGAAACCCTGAGATAAGAAGTTAAAGCCGAGGTATTACTGCAAGGTGAGAGATCATTGATTTATGAGTTGAAAACCACTAGTACAATTACCGAAGGGAGCTGTACATAGCAATATATATATATGCTGTGATTGGCTTCCAGGTATTCTTCCGCGTAGTAACTTCTTGGTCCTGGGATGGACCGGGATGGTTGTCTTGACGACGTTTCGGCAAAATCACATTTGCCATCTTCAGGTCTTGTCGGATAACTTTCTGCTGGTGCTTCTTGTAATACGACTGTTGACGTTCGTTTCTGCTGGAGCTATATATACTTCTTGGCCGTTCCGTGTGGTTGCGCTTTGTTGATTTCACGCTCGGTTGCGTGTGACGGGACCGGCTGTGGCTGGAACGTTCTGATTTTGTTGAGGTGGTTCTATGTTTACCTGTTGGATTCTGTTGTGTATTTGTTTTATGACGAGAACCGGTTTCCAAGCGGCTGGTAGTCTTTGGGTATCATCATGAGAATTTAGGTTTCTTGGGTGTTTCTCGATTTCTATAGCTTCCCTTATTATTCTCGATTTCAGGTGTCCTATATTAGCCAGTACTTTGGTATTTTCGAAAGCAATTTTGTGGGATGATGTGCTTACGTGTTGTGCCAGTGATGAAGTCTTCTCGTTCTTTCGTACGGCATTTTCGTGTTTTTCTTTTCTCACGTTAACTCGTCTGTTTGTTTGGCCTATGTATGTCTGATCGCAGTCCCGGCAGGGAATTTCATAGACCGCAGCAAAAGTTTTGTGATTTGGAATTCTTCGATTTGGATATCTCTCTTGATACACGCGGACACTCTCGCGGCAGTTACCTTGACAGTATCCTAATAACATGTCGGTCTGCTCATTGAAAGGGAAATCCATATTTGATAGCGGCAAAAATAACAGCAGCAACAACAACAACAATTAAAGCAGCAACGATGGTTTGCAATAACAAAAAAGAATACAAAAGCAACAACAGTGAACAATTATTGAAAAGTTTACTGTCAACAATCAACTGAGATGATTATGAATTTGTTTCCTATCAAAATTATCTTCTTTGTTTTATTTTTGTCTCTACGGCCAACTAAATTTTGTAATACAATTAAACCTGTAATAATAATATCGGTTATCAGTGTTTTTCTTCGAAATTATACGAATTACGGAGTTTTTACAAGAGTCAAAAAATGAAGCTAATGAATAAGTCTTCACCTTAAAAAAAACATAGAATCGTATCGTCATCCTTAAAAAAATCTGAAATAATTTATTAGGGGGTGGGGGTGGTGTTAACCCTTCTCCAATTTTCTTTGGGTTTCTTTCGTTACTGAAAGTAGTGGCTTCCTTTGAAGTGCCCAGGTACCAAATTTCATTAAAATTGGTTCACACGTTTCTGAACAGCATACAAAAATGTGATTTTTTAAGTAAACTTTGAACTCCTCTCACGGGTAAACAGTACATTTTGGTATATGACAAAGTTGGATCCAATCGACTTCTTTTGATCTCTAGAATACGTGGTAGCTCTATGTCCCAGGAGTTTTGGGACACCCTGTATATTGCTGTGTTACAGATGTCTTAACCTATTGCTAACTTTAATAAAGCTGTTTTAAGCTATCATGTATGAAATGAATTGTTTAAACACACATTAGTCGAATACGAGGTAAATGATTGTTTCCGATTTTGGAATTTGGTCCGTTGTGTCTGTATAACTTGATTTCCTGGTAGCAAAACGGTTTTTTTGTTGATCTTCATCTTCAGGAAAGCATAGAGGGTACTTTTCAAATTTACCTGTGCATTCTTGAGCTGTAATTTAAGAAATCTTAGTAAAAACATAATGATTTTCACAGCTTGATAGAATAATGTAAATTTCTGAATTTAATGTTTTTCTTTAGAGAAAAGTATGTCTGTAATAACATTCTCATGTATGTAGGGAAGGTTTATGTTAATTTTGATTAACTTTGAAAATGATGTTTATTCGGAAAACTATCTATTTTAAATCTGCCCGAAGCAATGAATAGCGGTGGATAATTTTTGTTAAACGGTGAATCGTCACGTGACCGTTAAAGAGTTATTTTTAACCGTTTAAAACGAAACGAGAAAACACACGATATTATCCACTAAATTGCTGGTTTCCGTATGTGTTTAATAAAACTTTATTGTCGATGTTAATTTACGGGAAACGGTTGAAATTTTAATTTACAGGAACAATTATTAACCCAACCCTATCTTTATTAGTATCCAAGAAAGTCTACCCACCTCAATATTCAAGGCTCAACTGTTTTTGTTTAAAGCAGCTCCAAACGAACTAGCCGGTACAGATTCTCAGAAGAAACTGTGGCAGTTGCACTCATGGCATAATTCTTGAAAAAATTTCCAACAATGCTGACATAACAATACTTATATAGTCTACTTCAAATTATACCATTATCCGCTTTAAAAAGATATTTGTAGAACAAGGATTGATGTTTGTAACTCGGCTAAAGAATCGGCCGTATTCAGGTAAATTTACATATTTCGAAGAGGCTGAGGTTACCTATGGGATGTGACTCTAACAAGAAGCTTAAATTCTCTGTTTTTATTCATTATTTAAGATTGCCCGATTTAATTGAACTATTCATATTTATGTTAAACCTAGTAAACTATGTAGCAAAATTAGCTTCCTTAATTAGCTTGCATCAGTAACACGTTACTTTTCAGGGATTAGATTAGGTTGTTGCCTTATTGTCTGCCATAATAACATAATTTTTAAACGTAATAACTAAACAACGCAAGGCAGTTGTTGATGAACTTCTGCGCGAAGTAGATATTTATACTTTATAAAAAATGAGGACACCGTGGACTGATAGCGACCATTTATTCGGCGAAAATATTGAATGTACCTGAAAAGCTGATTGCTTACGGTAAAATTGTTAAATCAAAGACTGAATAAAGATTATACTGCAATGAAGTGTTCCGAAAGTACATTGGTAGGGGGTATTAAATGTATAAGATTTAAATATGAAACCATAATCAAGCGTTAAGTTATTATAGAATAGAAATATACGTTACTTAGGCGACACTTTCTACAACTCCCCCATGTAATAATTATATTATTATTAAAAACCGCTAATAAATATTTATACCTAAATAAAATGGGCATTTAGAGATGGAGAACTTTCAAGTGAAATTCCTAAGGCCGGGTCTGTTATTTTACCTGCATTTACAATTTCGTTAAATGTTAACCAGGGATCACTAGGCACCCTTCGGAGGCAATAATGATATAACTTGAAGGAAATTATACCTATAGTAATATTCGGGATAACAAAAAGGAGACGTATTATGACTAGTTTATTTTCCTAAAAAGTGCGTACATACAGTCTAATTCCAGTGCATAAGAGTAATCCAATTGTATTAACATGTTTAGGTAAAGAGTTTTAACTCGGAATTTTCAAAAAACTATCGCGTTTTTATGTTTAAGATAGAAACATTAAGGCCTTCTATAACAGTCCTACTTAAAAACTGCATATATGAAATTTTAGTAAACCTCTATATTTCATACCCAGATGCTGAAAAAGGAGAAGTTGCGGTGATACGAACAACACACACGCATCCACTCGCTCTCGAACACATACACACACATACATACGGTATATCGAAGTGATACAAAATAGTTTTGTATTTTTCTAGCAAAACAAAACTTTAGTTAATTTCAATAAGATTAAAAGTAGAATTGTATTATTATCTAACAATCTCATTAGTTACTTAGTTCTAAATAAAAGTAATAAGTAACTTAGTGAAACGTTTGTAAATAGTTGCAACTAAAAGATAAAAATTGACATTGTACAAATATACTATCTTGCCTCTGTTTTTCTTTATATTTTTACGCCTATGGCTGTAACTGATAAGGACCCCCTTGTCTTTATCGCCGGGATCACCAGTGAAACAACTACCCTTATATAAAATGATTGGATTTATTAATTACTACGTACTACAAGACTATGACAAGTTATTTTAAAACATACTAAACTACTTACAATAATACAGACAGGTACTACGCCATTGCTAGGTTTGTTATTGGGAACACTCTCTTCTATCAAACACCCACCGTTAACTGTCAACTATCTACTCTCTACTATTTACTATCCTACTATTTAATCTTAAGTGTCCTTTTATAAATTCCCTTTTACACCCATAAGCGATGACCTGGTTATTAGTCAATTTCCCTTATCAAGTGTATTACTTATTCCACATTGCCTAATTTAATATTCTAATGTACTTTGAATTTGCTGAGTAAAATGACGTCACTCCTTGCAACATAAATGTGTATGCAAGTAATTGAAATCACATTACAACAGCTATGAAGCAATAATAATTTAATGTAGAATTTTGGATATTGGGTTCGTAACAATATTGTTCTAAAATATTTGGTGAAGTCTGTAGAAACGCTATATGTATTGTTTTACTATCTACAAGGTGTTTGAACTGTTATGTTAATTAACACTCCACAAAATAGAAACCCGCAACATTTTCTTTAACAAAACCTCGCTTGTAGGTACCTGCAATAAACATACATAAACATGTAGGTATTATTTGATTTTCATTTCATGCGATATTAAGTGAAAACATTATAAACACGAAGGCCTACGTACTGAGGTGCGGCATTATCGTTTTAAACGTTTCTGAAAAGTAAGATAATTATCGCTGGATAAAAATTTACGGCAATTCCCATTTATTGATCAAGAATGTGGTTTTTAGAAAAAACTAATTAGGTGTAATTTTGTGTTTAACACACCAGTCTGTGAAAACCTGAAAGTTGCTTTCATTCACTCTTTACAATTAAAAGGTTTTCGATAATTTTCAGAAATCAGTGTAGCGTTTTAAATAAAAATATGGATTAAATATGGCATTGATCTTCTACTTACTACAGTAACATTTTATTCAATAATTATCATTAGTTTAAATTTAGTATTTAAATACAAACGAAATGTATTTTAATATTAAAAATTATCAGTTTGCTATCTTTTTACTCTTGAAATATCCAAAGTCATGAGGTTTCCTGTATCTAAACAGTAAAATACTTAAGGTTTAAGGCCTTACAAGTATTAGGGACAGTATTTTTATGCATTGGCCTGCATGTACACTGTACAGACAGTAGTAGTAGCATTTGAACAACATATTCTAATTGTTATTAAAGCTGTATGTGAATATTTAAAAGTTCTTCATACAAACATTTTTTAGGAGATTGGATTTTTAAAGTTTTACTGTGCAGCGTTTTCGGAATTACTCAAAGTCTATATCTTAGATTGTATTTTGACTTAATTAGTATATGTGAAATATTGTGTTCCTACATGTTACGACATAGCAAGTTTTTTAAAATGCAAGTCACATTTTGAAAATAGATCGAAGGTAGGTCCCTGTTTAACAATTAAAATCATGAGTAAATCAATAATTTATCATTCAATTAAAAGAGAATATTTTAATGTATTCGTGTATATTTAGCTCACGAAATGTAAATTTATCATTTTTTAAACAAAATAATGCGGATATCTCTAAACAAATCAATTTAAATGCATATTTTGCGATTTGAAACAGCATATCTATGTGATGTCAATTGATTGACTTGTTTCATATTTAATCTATTGAATTTTCAATATTATCTGGGTATTTTACGCAAATTACTTTTTAGTTTATTAATAGTTGCTATCAGGATGGTGCATTGTATTTGTGAATGCCATCGGACATGTGGATATATTATAAAGTTTAGAAGAGTACTTTTAGGGCATAAAAGGACTGTTTCTAATCTATCACTTTATGATGATTTTGTATTGGGTATCTGACTATTATCGTTTTCCGTATAATTATTCTTATATTTAATATAGAGTAACTCCATCTTAATTTACAATATACGGTATTACTGCTCTATATTAATATTCCATAGCGAATGATTTCATTTTATTCTGGTCAGTTTTAAGCGCATCATCATCATCATCATTGACAGCCTTTTCGTCCCACAGCTGGGCATCGACCTCTTCTCTGTCACGTATTCCTCCTCAGCGCTAAGGTAGAAACGCGGGGGACCTACAGCTTAACGTAGAATCCGAACGACAGAAATTCCATAGAAGATTTTTAGCATTAAGATCCCACGGTTGCAAGCCATATTGGGAAATTGTGTGTGGTGGGTTGCAGACAAGATTTATATAAATCTGCATAGTACTGCTTAGGTTTCGAACCCAAAGCGAACCCTCTACCAACTGAGCTACCACCACACTACAGTGCATACAAATCCCAAATTCCGTAAGTATTTATACAACGATAATTATCTTACCTTTCATATTTTTAAAAACATTTAGGAGGGTAATGCCGCGCCTCAGTACGTAGGCCTTCGTATTAATAATGGTTTTCGCTTAAGTATCGCATGAAATAAAAATCCAATAAAACCCATATGGTTATGAATGTTTATTGCAGGTATCCACGAGCGAGATTTTTTTAAAGGAAATTTGCAGGTGTGCTGGTTGAAATAACAGTATAAAATTTCTTGTAGATAAATAGAACAATACAAATAGCATTACGAAAGACTTCACCAAATATTTTAGAACAATATAAATAAAAATATGGTTAAAATGAAATCATGATTAAACTAAATGCTGAATATACATTGCCTAAGGTTTAGAAGAAAAATTATAACAAAATTAAACACTACTGAAAGGGAAATTAAACAAGCTATTGAGGCGCATTTTCTATATTTAAAACTGTTTTATTATTATTTGATTTGCATCATTAATAGCAACAATAAGTTGTTAAATTTTATTTGTATTCATTATCTTGCCTCTTTTAATGTGTAAAGTGGCACGTTAGTGTACGTGTCGTACGAAGCCAATTTTTATCTTCTATTTGAAACTATGTATTTACAAAACATTTCGCATAATTACATATTAATTTTATTTAGAAATAAGTAAATAATAGTTTGTTAAATAATAATACAATCATATTTTTAGTGTTGTTGAAATTAACTAAACATTTGCTTGTGGTGCAAGGTGATACGAATATTATTGTTTTGGTTTGCACGAGAATAACTGATAAATAAACAAAATGGACTCGCTGGTATCTCGGTATTTGTCTGCACACCTGTTTAGATTAAAATTGTAGGAAGCGTCGTTCCTCGCCAGGAGGGGCTGTGGGAATTTTTACAAATTAACAGTAATAAATATCTCTACATTCACGATAGGGTCTCAAAATCGCTTAAGTGTACTCATCAAAATTCAATTCTCGGGATCTTATAGCGCTCGTAAGGTAAACACACAAACAGTCAAGCCCCATTTCAGCACACACCAGCAAAGCATGGAACACATAAGCAACAATAGATTACTACTTTGGCATTGCGGTTTGTACATTGCTATTGACAGGGAGTTAGGTGTCCCCTCGTGGAGTTCCACGTAGCATCTAGTAGCTCACATTTTGCATCACCACAGGACCGCCGCTGGTAGTTCTTATTCGAGATGGGGTGATATTGATAGGGTCGTCTTTAGTAGATGTCTAATATACCTAAGCTGTAACGGGCACCGGGCAACCGGTGTACATTGTACATTATGTACCCCAAATAATCTCCCCCAGTCGCTGTACGTGCACCGCAAGGAAAAGAGTGAGAGTCAGGCTGTGCACAGGTCACTTTGCAATGTGTAATGTAGAGATCATTGGATACACGTTCAGTCAATCAGGTCGAGGTCGGTTGAATGACCACGCCGGATCACCAACTTGTCAAGCATTAAGCAGCTCTATACGGAATCCTGCTTGGGTACACAAACCACAAGACCACTGGTGAGATTGCAAGCCCTTAGTCACAATAATACAGGCCTTAATCATATTAACACAGTAATTACAATTACTAGTAGTACCTTGAGGCGGCCGTAGGATAGATGTTAGCGCGTTAGACTTCTACGCTGAGGGTCCTGGGTTCAATTCCCAGTACCGGAACATCGGATTTTTAACGGCCGTTCTCCCTTGTAAGGAAATGGCAAACCAGCGAGGTATTCTGCCTAGTAAATCTTCTCTGGAGTAGAAGTGTTTACACTTCCCGTGGTTCGGAGCCCACGTTAAGCTGTAGGTCCTCTATGTCTGTGGCACTCTAAACGCGCAACACAGGCATAGGAGAGAGGATCGCTACGTCTCGTAAGAGACAAAGCACCCTAAGAAGAAGTAGTACCTTAGCAAAACTTAAAGCTTTACAGCTTTACACCGTAATTACGACAGCACATACCAAAAGTTCATCTATACCACCATACATGTAGCAAATACATAGGCACTCAATATGCAAACTCTAAATTATTGACTGTCCTACATTTTTCACTTCAACTAAAACCACCGCTTTGCGAATCCCAGTTTTTGGTAAACAATATTGTAAGTATTTTTAAGACAGCGTTTAAAAAATCCGCTCTATTGTTATATACAAGTTCTTACAAAATATAAGAAAAATACTATTCCCACAAAATGTTTCGTCTGCATTACTGTGTTGTCATTTTTATTTACATTATTTGAAAGTAACCCTAGAGGTTGCTGTTTTTCCTCTATAGAATGCAAAATGGTACTGGCAATATTATTAATTACAAATATATTTGTTACTCGTGTACATCAAAAAATGTGCGATACTATACATTGAACGGTCAGCTAAATATGAAAAGAACGCAATGAACTGCACAATTTCAAATAGATCATCTATCATCGCGCGCAATTCGTATGCAAGCTTGTTATCTCGCAGTCTGTATGTGAACTCTGCACCAGTTGCATGGTAGTTTATAAGATCAGCATACAACTAGTATAATCAGCTGCGTTAGTTTCTTTTTGTCATGACGTTAACATTTGGAACATGAAATCATCTGCAGAGTAAAAAGAAATTGTTTTCACATAGAATTCAACCATAAAGTTAGATTGACGCATTTAACAGTCAAGTTTTTTTAAGGTGATAAAGTTCAAGTCGTCTTATTCGTATCCTGATTTTGAATGGTGGAATATTATTTTACTACCAATGAGAAACTTCGCTTCAAATTTTTGCGACCATCGATGTTATGAGAAGCGAACGAATGTTAATTTCATTTTAACTAGATGAAACTTCCAATAATATGTTATTCTTGGACATAAAATATTTCAAGGAGGAAAAAATTAGAAAGTTTATAGGACCCTACCGAATTTGCGGTTCTTTTGGGAACCAAGGTTACTATAATTATTTTAATGGTGGTGCTACGCGTAGTTTAATTTATAATTGTTGCATGCTTTCGGAGTTTAGTATTGCAGTTACTTGTGTTCCTACAGTTCGCAGTTATTTGTTATTAATAGTTATAACCCGTCGTACTACTTTAAGCTCATACTACAAAAATTAATTATTAAATTAATAATAACAAATTCTTAATCATTTTATCTGCAACAATAGAACGCGATAAAAGAAACCACTAAAATGGTAAAGATAATTGTCATAGTTACTAATAAATTACTAAAAATTACTTTCAACTTTTTTTCCCCTGTATTTAAAATGGTATTATTATGAAACATTCTCTTCGTAAATAAATAGGAAAACAATTTGGTATGCCCTGTGAACCTATTTAGAGACTAAATTTGGTAATGAACAAAAATAATTGTGTAACTTTTCAGATATCTAATTAATAAACAACTTTGGGCGGTTTTTGTAATATACAGGGTGTATCATTAATATTGCGAAAAAATTCAGGGTGAGATTCCTTGCTTAAAAATAAGAATAAAAGTTCATATAAACATGTTTCCTAAAACGCCTCGTTTCCGAGATACAGGGTGTTGAATATTATGCAATTGAAAATAAAACTTTTTTGTTTCCTCTGCATCATCACTTGTCGGATCACTCTATCGAGAGTGCCATTGACTTTTCATATGAAAGTCGTTACTTTACAGCGATTGGACAGTTGTTAGGTTTGTTTTTCAAAATGAATTACGCAAATAGTGAAATGTGCGATATGCATTTTTGTTACGGTCTTGCCAACGGTAATTCATTAGCAGCCAGGCGTCTTTATGAAGAAAAATACCCTAATCGTGTAATACCACATCATTCGATATTTTCTCGTCTGCATCAACGTCTTAGAGAAACTGGAAGTTTTCGAAAACTTACCGCTGAAAATGGGCGACCTCGCACAGCAGCAACTGTACAAGTGGAAGAGGAGGTGCTCCACGAAATTGACGAAAATCCTACTACAAGTACCAGGAAGATTGCTGCAAATGTAAATGTCAGTCATATGACAGTTTTCCGGATACTGAAGAATCAACTTTTATACCCCTATCACATTCAACGAGTGCAGGCACTTTTACCAACTGATTTTCTTCCAAGAGTAACTTTTTGTCGATGGATGCAACAAAAAATTGCTGAAAATCCACAGTTCGTTGCAGAAATACTGTTCACTGATGAGGCAAATTTTTCCAGAGAAGCCATAATGAATTTCCACAACAATCACCAATGGGCTGATGAGAACCCACATGCAATAAGAGCAGGCCGCCATCAACATCAGTTTTCAGTGAATGTATGGATCGGAATTGTCGGAGACCACTTGATAGGTCCATTCTTTTTACCAGCGAGGTTAACTGGAGCAATTTATCGCCATTTTCTTGAAGAGGAGCTGCCGATGCTATTGGAAGACGTCCTACTGCCATTAAGATTACAAATGTATTTCATGCACGATTGAGCTCCGCCTCATTTCAGTTTAGTTGCTCGAGAATATTTGAACACTGTGTACCCAAACCGTTGGATAGATCGAGGAGGCATACAACCCTGGCCTGCGCGATCTCCGGACTTAAATCCATTGGATTTTTTCCTCTGGGGTCACCTTAAACATTTGGTTTATACGAACCCGATTGAAACGCTCGAGGAATTAAGAAATCGTATAATAGCAGCTTGTCAAACAATTCGTCACACACCCGGAATTTTTGAACGTGTTCGCCAATCAATGCGTCGCAGATTAGAAGCCTGTATTGATGTTGGGGGTAGTCATTTTCAACAACTGTTATAACTTATTGTTGTTGTTGCTATTGTTGTTTACATGGCATTATTGTCCTATTGTTAATTGCATAATATTCAACGCCCTGTATCTCGGAAACGAGGCATTTTTGGAAACATGTTTATATGAACTTTTATTCTTATTTTTATGCAAGGAATCTCACCCTGAATTTTTTCGCAATATTAATGATACACCCTGTATATTACTATGCTATCTTATCCCTAATTGTTTAATCAAGCTTAGAATCTGTACTTAAACTATTATTATATGAGTAAGTCTCTGAAATAAACTGTAGAATAAAGTTTGAGACCGCTTTCCTTGTCTGTTCATTTTCGTAGCGTTTTCTTTGATGCACGCTGTTTGACGTTTAATTTTTGAGAGCGCAGGCTGGTGCTGAGTTGTATTTGCTAATTTAGTAGCTTTTAAAATTATTTCCATCTCTATTTGTAGTTTCTTATCTGCAAACAGACTCGTTTTAGAACATTTGTGATACGTATACTACATATGCAGACAAGTTTGTGTTTTGTGGGAATTTAGATTTTTCTGTATAGATTTTGTAACGCTGTTTTGTACTAGAGTGTGTTAAGAAAACAGTTTAATGTTTTTTATTAATCTATTTTATTTAATTTAGCAAACCTGTACAATTTTTATAAATGCAAATGTTGGTTCGCTTATTGGGCATGGGATTGTATTTTAATTATCTAATATAATTTCAAAATCCTTGCAGAAATTTTCAAAATAACGTGTATTAGAACAGTTTAAAAAAGTCTGACGGCATAATTCTGATAAATAAGAACTGCTGAATAACTTTTTATGTCGGTGACAATAGTAATTTCCTAATAAACGTACCTTAAACTGGGAATTTCCAAAAACCATAGTATCCTTAATTTTGTGACTAGAGACTTTATATAAATAAATAGATTTGTATGACGATTCGTAGTTTCAAAATTGCATATTAGTTGGAAAAATTTTTTACCAAAACCATTTCTAGTTTCTGCTATCATTTTTTACCAATAAATTTGTAATCTGTGTAGAGTGCAAACTGTATGAGAATTGGAATCGGCGTCTACACCTGCGCATACCTACACATGCGCACCAGCGCTTGTGCCCACACACTAAAAAACACCCGCTTGCGAATAATGGCAGACATTTTGTAAAATACATTATCGGGTTTCTAATTTTTTAAGGCCAAATTTTCCTACGAAGTCAATTCTTTTCTTATGTCTATAATATCAAAAATAAAATAACTATACTCTATTATTTTTGAAAAACTGTTTATTTAGCGTTTCCAAAATTCATGTTCCTTTGGTACCAATATGTTTTATATTTGATGAAAACCAAAATAAAAAATTGATTTTAACCTTCCTTTCTATAAATTGTTTTCTTATTTTAATATGCTTCGTATGCCAGGTGTCAGAAAGCATTTGACAGAAAAATGAAAACTGACAATTGCGATTTTAAAGTTCATCTTAATAAATTTATAAAAAAACTGAGGAACTTTTAATACTCGGATACACATTTTTGAGTTATAAATTGCAAAATTTCAATTTTGCGACATAAGAACATATTTTTGATTTTGGATTTATACAGTGTGTCCCACTTAAGAATGTAACACTCTGCTATTTTTACTAGTTTTTATCCGATTTGAACCAAAATTTTCTCAGAGGTAGATACTTATGTCCATTCGCCTCCTTCAAATGCAAAGCCTCCTGCGATACCAAAATAATGGAAAAAGTCAAAGAAACATGCTAGGTATTATTTTTTGGAAAATAAAACTAATGAAATTTATTTAGAATTGTTCAAAAAACTTAAATCAAGTGTCATCAAAATTAAAAAATATAGAACAATCCGCAAATATAATTTTAATGGGGGTTTGCGTTTAAAAAATCATGCTTTTACAATTGTGTTCAAAATAAAACGTAAGCTGTCAAGTTATCGCTTTGCCCATAAGAACACCATAATGTGTTCTGTTTTTAAGGTTATTTTGGTCCAACTTGGATAAAAACTATTAAAGATATAAGGCTGTTACATTCTTAAGTGGGGCACACAGTGGCGTCACTAGAACTTTCTGTGTTCCCATGATTTACAACGCTTCAAGAAAAAACTGACAAATGAAAAAATTCAAGGGGATTTCAAGAGCTAACTTTTTGAATAATGATGGCTTTCGGCAGGACTGGATTAAACAATGTAGCACGTGCTTAGGGCACCAAGGCGTAAGGGGGTACAATACAATTTTTTGCCGGACAAATTGTGAACCAACCTTTTTTTGTAAGTCGACAAGAAGGGGTGAAATTTGGGGATTTGTGGCCTCGGTTCGGCCCTGTCCTTAGGGGCAGTTCTGCTTTTTGGAATCAATTGTATATAAGATTTTTTTTTCGTTGTGATATGTTTTGGTGGACAAAGGAATAAATAACTGGATAACTTACAGACTGGAAGACAGACAAGGCCCAGAAGTAGGCACACAAAAGGAAATTACGCTAACAGTATATACTGATTCATTCAGCTTATAGATCTGAATTATACAATAATTTACAAACACAATAAATATGAGTTCTCCTTATAATATAAATAATGTATTGTCAGATCTTAAAACATATACTTATATCAGTAACTCGGAAAACGTTTGTCTAGCGGAGAATCAAAACATAAATAGCATCTTTTGATTTAATGTATATAGCTCAGTGACATAGCTTCATCTTTGTGTAGTTCCAATGGCCCTCTATCTGCATACAGGGTTGGAATTCCGTATTATTTAAAAATACGGAACATTGCAAATATGTATACTACCGCAACCACGATTTCGACAAAATTTTCTATATAAAGGTTCCGATATATGTCGCATACAACGAAGGTACTGGCTGATTAAAAGGACTTCCGGTTTAACCAGAAATATGAACTTTTTATTTTAAATGGAATACCGTATATATGTTTTAATGCATGAATAGAACTCTTTTTTGTTAGTTCAGTAATAGGTTTGATGTCGTTATTTGTAACAATTCTAGAGATATTGAACAATAACGTTTCGTAATTGATTTCTAGTAGCTCATGAAATCAAAATTGTGTAGAAGCGTAAACCGTTCTGTAAAGTTGTCAAATTTTGTTTAGTTTGTGTTGTATCGTGTTGATTGTCGATTACCAGGCCAAAAATATTTAAACAGTTTTAATAATCGAAATGTTCCTGCTCTTGAAAAAGGGGGATTTAACTAATAATATTTGGTTTAAGCAGGACGAAACAACTTTACGCCCTAAATGTTCTGCCTCTTTTAAACCAAATATTTTCGAATATGTTTACATGCCGCAGAAGTGGCGCCGGATCTGAATGCATTTGATTTCTTTCTTGGGGATATTTAAAATTTACAGTTCATACTGAACGACCAATAGTTTGAAAGAATTGAATCTCACAGTTGTGAAATAAGAAGAATTCATGAACAGCAGTGTGGTCCGCAGACATTTTTAAAGAGCAACCTCCTTTCGGACAACATTTCTCTCGCGACCCCTCTTTTGTAGTACTCAACTTCATTCAGAATCAGCGGCTAAACAGTCAACTGATATCATTTATTACAGCGCAATTTACTTACTTCCCCTGTTCCCAGAAATTTCCACATAATATTCAGGAAGGTGCTAGATGACACTGGAATAATCTGAAAAATTCATTTTGCTGCATATATGCAGCGGACCGCGATTAGATTAGTCATAATTTCAAATTTTTGTGCTGTACGGCTGACTGTGTGTTGAGTGCAGTAAATCGATAGCAATATGTAACGTTAAGTACGAGTTATACTTGTTTTGTTGAAGATGGATACATTTTTAAAAATATCATTAGAACCTTCCGCGTCTGACAGTGACAAGAATACAAAGAAGAATAGATTGTAAGGCGATGAATATCTCAAATATGGTTTTATTGGTATTTCCCAGAAACCCCAGTGCGTGTTTTGACGAGAAGTGTTGTCAAAAGAAAGTATGAAGCCGTCAAAGCTATATCGACATTTAAATACCAAATACCCAGACAAAAATAAAAGCCTGTGGAATTCTTTGAAAGGAAGCTAAAATCCCTCCGCAAGGAGCAAGCCACTGCTACATCAGCAATCACTACTAATGAGAAAGCACTACTATCAAGTTGTCTAGTTGTCTTTCGCATTGCAAGGACCAGTAAACTACATACAATTGTTGAAGATGTGATTTTACCAGCAACTGTTGAAATAGTGAAAATAATGGTTGATGAAAAAGAACCTGACAAGCTGAAAACAATATCCCTCTCTAATAATACTATGTAAAGAAGAATAATTGACATAGCAGAAGATATTCGAACACAAGTTGTTGAAAATATTAAGCAGTGCACGTATTACAGATGGACGAAACCACGGCTATTTCTAATTGTGCCCAATCTATATCATTTATAAATACGGTACTGGACATCGTATACGGAAGATAGTTTATTTTGTACTCCACTAGAGGTCAATACAACTGGAAAATGTTTATTTGACATTTCCATACAAAATACTAATATGTACGAGATTGACTGAGTAAAATGCGTTGCTATATGCGCCGATGGCGACAAGGCTATGACAAGACATCGATCTGGTCTTATTGTCAGATTAAAAAAGATAATGTCAAATGCTACATGGTTACGCTGTTTTTTACATCGAAAGCAGAAAAAGCTTTATCTTCTGAAATGAATTGTGTTTTGAAAAATGTCATTAAAGTGGTAAATTCCATTAAAGGAAAAGCATTGCAGACTCGTATTTTTTCAAAAATTTGTAAAAACATGGGCAAATCTTTTTTATCAGGTGGAAGTGAGATGGCTTTCGACGGGTAACATTTTGAATAGAGTTTTTCAGTTAAAAGCGGAACTTTTGATGTACCTGCAAGATGAGAACCCGGAATAAGAAAACATATTTTCCAATTCTCTTTGGCTTCTTAGGCTGGGTTTCCTTGGTAGTATTTTTGAGCATTTAAACACTCTGAATAGTAGTTCGCAAGGCCGCGATATTATTATAATAACAGCCACGAAAAAAATTAACGGATTCATAAAGAAACTTGATTTCTGGTCGACTTCAGTTGAAAAACGAAGTTTGATTCATTACAGTGCTTTCAAGAACTCATGGAAGACTTAGTTAAGGACGACAGTATGATAAATTCTGAACACATGTTTGCAGATATGCAAGTTAGTTTGCACAATTTAAAACAACAGCTCCTTGATTATTTTCCCAAAGAAATTCGAAACAGTTACAACAATCACAGATGGATAGTGAATCCGTTTTTTAGACAAAATCCGCTGAACAAGCTGAAACTTCGACAAACATGAAAGAAAAACTTATAGAAATATCATGTGATGGAATGTTGAAACTAGACTTCTTTTCCCGGAGCGTATATCAATTTTGGACAAAAAGAGTGCAAGATTACCCCAATCTTGCAGATAAAGCTATAAAGTGTTTGGTGCCATTTGCTACGTCATCTTTGGGCGAATTAAGTTACACGTCTATGACTACCATCAAACCAAAAGTAAGAAATCGCCTGGAAGTTGAAAATGATATTATTGTGTGCGTATCGAAAACAGAGCCCAGATTTGAAAAGCTAAGGGACCTCGATGGGGCCGTGTGAACAAGCGCTGCAGTCGAGGTTAGCTTAGTTTAGGGTGCACGTTGCAAGAATGACTAGTATGAAAGGGACGCCCTTACCCCCCTGAAGTAATTCAAAAGCGGTTACGGGGGGTGGGGGTCGTGTGAATGTAAAAGAAGATTTGAAAAGCTAGTTTTTGAAAAACAGGCATATACATTGCATTAATGGTTTTACTTTACAATTTGCTTTAATGTTTTCAGTTATTATTGAAAAATGTCTTGAAAAGGCATTTGGTTCAATTTTGGAAATCCTCCCGTGATCCCTCAGGGGCTGGCGACCTACACTTCGGGAACTACTGCTGTAGCGCATCCCGTTCATGTAACTGCATGGTTTGTACATAAGACTTCGTTAATGCAAATAATTAAATGATGGTCATTTTGTACATCTTTTCAAGTGATTTGTGTTTTATTTTATATGTTTGTTTTACATTGTTTGTTTTTATTGTTTTGATGTTGCTAGATAATAAAATAAATTACAAAACATTATTATTGTGTGTTTTTTTTAATACCTCTAGAATTATTAAAATAACGGTATCAAACCTTATATCACTGAACTGCCAAAAATGTTCTACCGATTTAACGAAACATACCCTGTATATGTTTCTATTTAAAATAAAAAATAAGTTGATATTATTTCCGGCTAAACCGTACGTTCTTTTTAATCTCCAGTACCTTTATTGTATACGTCAAGTACCGGAATCTTCGTGTAGAAAATTTTGTTGTAATGGCGCTTGTCGTATAGAGATATTTGTATTGTTCCGTAGTTCTACCCAACCTTGTATGTTTTGGCGGAGGCAAAAATTACGGTCTATTTTATATTTTAAATATAGTTTACTTATGTCAATCCAGTTCAGCGGAAAGTCTAAGGGTCTGCTAGGATCTCGGGCCCCTGTAGGACGGCATACCTGGAATATCCATATTTACACTACTGGGGACACACTGTAGATTTCGATATTTGGTCATATCAACATCTACTATATATTAACTACACTATTATGCAGCCAACGCGTCATTATACCTTATGCATTAAACAGTGAACTGGTCTTAATTCAATTGCATACGAAAACCAGTTTCCGGAGTAGGTTATTAAAAAAATAGTTTGCTTGCATTGTTTGCCCTAATCGGTTTTTGCGTCGCTGTCTGCGAGGAAAAGAGAGCATAAAAGTAGTTTTCCTTGCCAAGAAGTGTTTGCATCCTCACCTGCGCTATTATGTAAATGACCAACGAAATAAAAACTCTTTCCGGAATGTAAAAAGCAAGGTGTTTGAGCTAGTGGCAACCCATGATTGATCAGTTTTAGGTAAAGCTCACTTTACACACGCTCGTAGACGTGAACACTCGCATATTACTTGTAGCTATCATCGCGAGTGCTATCAGTAGGACGCTATTGTTATCATATAGGGCAGTCGTAGTTGGCAGTGAGCGCATAAACCATCGCGATTGCAGTGCATAAATGAGCTAACATGGATGAACAGACACAAAGGACTATTTTGCTGCATTTTCCTCGCAGCAAGAAAATTGATATTGAATTTAACAATATTTCGTTCACCGTTTCGCAGGGTCGTAAAGGTAAGAATATATTCCATTTCTTGCTGAAAATTTATCAATCCCAAATTTTTAAATTTTTTCCCCTAGTGTTCGTTGTCTGTTAAGGATGAAACTGTGCGATAGTAAAGCTCCCCCCAGAAAATTATATTTTGATAAAATATTGTATTGTTTGTCACTGCGGAATAAATATGAACGAGTTAACCTAGTTTCACGATTCGATAATGTATAACATTTTTTATTTTACCATATCATTCGCTATTTGATTCAGATAAGTTTCTAATAACGTAATCCCAATGTTATGTATACAAATGTAATCGTGCCCACAAGGCAGGTGAAAGTGATAGTAAAATATACCGGTATATAAATGCGTTCCGTGAACTTGAAATTTTACTAAGCCGTTCAAACATAGTATATTATTAATATTTGGTGATCAATACTATTTCCGGAAAAATACTTAAAGATATATTTTTATTTTGTAAAATTTTTGTAAAACCGAACTTAAGATATATTTTTTTAAAAACGTATTTATATATTCACAGATCAATCCTTTAATTTTTCCAAAAAAATAGCGTTTTAGTAAGAATACTTTTTGATGGCACTTTATAAATATTTCCTAGCCCCGCTACATTACAATGTGTCCGAGTCAACCTTCAATTATGTATAAATACAAAAGAAATAAACAAGGAAGTTTTTTGTTCTTTGCTAATTGTACAGTCAAAGTTTGTTGCAAGTTTTAATTTTAAAACCTAGCTAT
The DNA here is from genome assembly GCA_014611495.1 of Limonius californicus. Taxonomy (NCBI): domain Eukaryota; kingdom Metazoa; phylum Arthropoda; class Insecta; order Coleoptera; family Elateridae; genus Limonius; species Limonius californicus. Next base: position 13,245 of record JABXWE010009321.1, on the reverse strand, counting down.
GTTCATTTTATAATCGCAAATTCTCGTGAATTTCTGCGCGCGATAGTGAAATTTGAATCTCATTTGTGTTTAACGATTCACTTTCTGTAATATGTTATGATTCGTAAAATGTTGCAGAACTGCGTATTGCTGGATCAGTTATGTTAAATAATAGACGTTAAATTAACATGCAATTCTTGACATTCTAAACTATATTCTTATGTATATATATATATACAGGGTGTCCCAGAACTAAGGGGCCATACGGTAATAGCAGATTCTTTGTGTACAAATATTACGATTTGTCTACTAAACCATAGTCCATAAGATACAGGGTGCCAAAGTTAAATTTTTAATTTACATTTTTTTCAAATAATTTCTGAAGAAATGTAAATATTTCAAGAAATTTTTGGAAGTTAGGATTTATTGACGTGAGGAATTAAAATTTTTAACAGTTTTTCTGTTACGTAGTGGAGAACACCACCTACGACACTTCTCTACTCTTTAAAACATCATAACTTTTTTGTGCTTCAGGGTATGATCTTTTTTCGTAAAGATATCGCTTTTTTAAACTTTTCTACGTAAAAATGATATACTTTGTTGATGTCGCTACGAGTAATCGTTTTAGTTTTACTAATTTGTTACGTTCGGATTAGAATTATTTGCTATCGAGTACAAAATTAGGAATGAATAGCCACTTAAAAAAAACACGTTTTATTCTAGTAACTAACTAAACTATATAAATAAGTAAAAATTTTTACTTGAGTAAGTACTGGAAGTGACCGCCATTAAATTCCACATATTTTGTTAACACTTTTCTAAGACAGTGTCTTACATTAAAAAAAATCATTGTTTCTATTTCTAATAACATTTGCTGCTTCTTGAATTATCTGTAAGAGTTCTTCCCGACTATTTATTTCATCATTGCAGACAATTGATTTTATATCGCACCACAAAAAAAAAGTCTAACGCGTTAAGATCCGGGCTACGAGGTGGCCAAGGGAACTCACTGCCACGACAAATCCATCAATGTGGAAAACGTTCATTTAAATGCCATGGAAACAGCCACATCCACCTTTGTTGACTAAGTACAAATTATATACCCATAAGATGGCAATGCAGTGAAACTTTTAAACCCGAATAACTCGAAAATTTTTAGGTAGAAAAGATCTTTACGAGAAAATATCATACCCTGAAACACAAAAAAGTTATGATGTTTTAAAGAGTAGATCAAGTGTCGTCGGTGGCGCCCTCTACCACGTAACAGAAAAACGGTTAAAAATATGAATTCCTCGCGTCAGAAAAACCCTAAGTTTCAAAATTTTTTGAAAAATTTACTTTTCTTCAAAAGTTATTTGAAAAATCAAAAATAAAATATTAACTTTGACGCCCTGTATCTTGGTTATTATTGACATTTGGACTATAGTTTACTAGACAAGTCGCAATATTTGTACAGAAAGAATCTGCTATTAACGTATGGCGCGTATATATACAGGGTGTTTCAAAAATGCGTTCGGATATTTTACCCACTTATAGATCTAATCAATACAAACAAAAAAGTCGGAATAAACATGGGTTCGAAAATCAATCGTTTTCGAGATATGGAGTTTTTTTAAGAAAATAAATATTGCTTGTTATTTCAATAAGTTCACCACCCATTAAAACAAATAGCCCTGCAAACAAAACATTTTAATTACAAATAATTAAAGTAGATGTTCTACATGTCCTCCTTCCATTTGTGCACATCCTTCGCATCTCCGTAAAAATGAACGCCGCATTCTTTCATAGATTCCCGGATTCATACGAACAGTCTGGCAGCCATGTTCTATTCGTTCTCGGAATTTGTTTAAATTATTCACAGGGGTTGAATAAACTAACGACTTTAAGTACCCCCAAATACAAAAGTCGAGCGGATTGAAGTCAGGTAATCTACGTGACCATAGAACTGGACCCCCTCGTCCTATCCACTTGATGTTGTAATTTTGAAATTTCTGACCATCATTGAAACATGTGCAGGAGCCCCATCGTGCATCAACCACATATTCATTCTATAAATGAGGGGTACATCTTCTAACAATGGAGGCAAGGAATTACGCAAGCACTCAAGATACAATTGGCCAGTCAAACGGTTCGGAAGAATAAAAGGTCCTATTATATGGTCTCCAAAAACACCAAACCAAACTTTAATAAAAAATCGTTGTTGATGATTCGATTGAATAATAGCATGAGGGTTTTCATCTGACCAAACATGGCTGTTGTGGAAATTAAAAATGCCATTTCCTGTGGAACTAGCTTCGTCAGTAAGTAAGACTTCACTAACAAAGTTTGCGTTTTCCGCAACTCTTGTCAGTGCCCATCGGCAAAACACCAGACGTGCAGCATAATCGGGCACAATAAGAGCCTGTACCCTTTGAATATGGTATGGGTACAATTGCTCCTCACGTAACATTCTCCAAATTAGAGAAGCATTAATATTTGTTTCGGCACAAAGTCTTCTAGTACTGGTACCTGGATTTTCTTCAATCCTTTTTAAAATGTTAAGTTTCGCTTCAGGAGTAGAAACTGATCTAGGTCGCCCACCACCACCGTTTCTTGATTTTAAAGCGCCAACTTTGAATAAACGTTGTGCAAATTTGTAAAAAATTTGTCACACGGAAGTGCCCGGTTCGGAAATGCTTTGGCATACAAGCGAATTAGCATTGGCCTTACCGTATATGCCATTTCCGCGTTGGTATACACATTCCAACAACAACTATAACAATATTGACACTTACAGAAACTCAAACAAATGTTGTTTTATTCACTTCCATAGCAGACGTGATAAATACGATTCTGCACTCCTACTCTGCGTAAATAATTTGGCTGTATCTGTTGTTGATTTTCGAACTCATGTTTATTACTACTTTTTTGTTTGTATCGATGAGATCTGTACGTGGGTAAAATATCCGAACGTATTTTTTAAACACCCTGTATATATATATATATATGTATATATATATATATATATTTTATAATCAGGCCCGGATTGACATAACAAGCTAGACAAGCTTTAGCTTAGGGTCACTCATTTGGAAGGGCCTCACATATTTGGTTAATATTAAATTATGCTATCAAATTTTTATTGAAAACATCATAAAAATATATATAATTACATACAAAATTCAATCAGTGTTCCCCAACATGCCTTATAAGAGGCAGAGTCAAATGAAAACCTTAAAAATAAAATTTATTCAAGCCGTGTCAAAAACCATTTTTAGACGTAGTCCCCGTTACGTTCTATGCAAGTCCTCCACCGTTTTGGAAGCGCTTGAATATCGAAAGAAAAAAAAGTCTGTTGGTTGCATGCACCGCCTGAATCACTTCATCATTGCTCTGAAATTTCTTCCCATCTACTGCCGCTTTAAGTGGACCAAATACATGGTACTCGCTTAAGATAAGGTCAGGGCAATATCGAAGATGTGGTAGACACTTAACGTTCAAATCTTGGATGGTTGCTACGTTGAACGTATGTGGGTGGCCGCGCGTTGTCGTGCTGCATAAGAATGCCAGAACTCAGAAATTAGCGCCTTTTCGTTCTGATGGCAGGCTGGTGCGAAATTTCTTGGATTTTGGCGAAAAGGTGTGACATCATTATTCGCTTGCTCTGTTGGTTTCGGGTTGATGGTAGTGCATCCAGGACTCATCCTCAGTGACAATTCTTGCCAGAAAGGCATCTCCTTCTGCTTCATATTGTCACAAAGGTTCTTCCCAACCTTCAACACCTCGTTGTTTCAATTCTGGGGTTAATTGCTTTGGCACCCACCTTGCGTATAATCTGATGTACAGAACCACGGCACATACTCAAAATTTCCGAGATTTCATCAAGAATAATCCGACGATTTTCAATTACCAAGGCTTTAACTGTAGCAATCGATTCAGGCGTCACAGCACGGTTTCCGTGATCAGGTTGGGGAGAATCAGCTACAGAAATCACCCCGTTTTTGAACTTGTTGCTCCATTCATACACTTGCTGGAGTGACTGAATTTCCATATTGTAGCTTCATTCTAGGATGGATATCAATGGGTTTCATACCTTCACTGCGGTAGAAACGTATAACAGAAAGTTGCTCCTCCCTGGTGGAGTGTTGCCATTTTTAAACTGCCACTGGGTCAACATTTTAAATTGTTGCTATATGTCATTAGCAAGGCCTTCTACATAATATTAAAATAATATTTCTGCCAACTTTTAAGACAAAGTTCTGTTTGGTACATTTTTAGGGTACTTCCATTTGATTCTACATCGTAATTACCAATTGTTCAGGAGATAGACTTTTTGACTATTCAGACTATTCAGGATAAACTTTCTGCTTTAAGCATATTATATATGGAAAGCGATAAACGGACAAGTCTGAAATTTGACTTTTTCATGGCAAATTTCGCTTTACAAAAATTTCGGAAGTAGACATTGTTATAGATTTTTTTAAGTATATCCCGCATTTACCATGCAATAATTAAAATATATGTTGTGTTTAAAAAACTTTTTTCTGGCTTATAAATTTTTATTCATGTCCTTCCAATAGTAAAAAGTTTGTGTTCGAGTTTTTAGATATTTTAAGGGGACTAAGTGGCAGAGTAGAAGCCGATGCCCAGCAGTGGGACGGAAAGGCTGTTGATGATGAAGAAGATGTATTCGCATATATTTTTAGTCTTCTAAATTTCTAAACTTCAAACTCGAATAATGCTTTACTCCAAAAGGGGCCTCAAAAAAAGTTTAGCTTGTCTGAAATCCGACCCTGATTATAATAAATGCAACAAGTTTTCTCGCCAATACGTTATGATTCACTTCTGAAAAAAACCTTTATAATTGACTATAAGTAATTATTATTAAAAAAAATAAATATAGCTTCCAACAGTTACATGAATGAATTGTTTATAATTAATTGATATGTTGAATATTAAATTAACGGAAAATTTGCAACGTAGTCGTAGCAATTAACATATAATACTACGATTAGGAAATACCCCCCTTAAACTGCTTTGTAAAAGTCAGATGTAAAATTTCTACTAAATGTCAACATTATTCAAATATGATATCATCGGCCATTGCCCTGATCATTTGTTTTGATTGTATCAACAAATGTTGATTCAGATAATGATAGCGAAGTTGGTAGCATAACGTTGCAGAATGTAGCTTGTGTGTATGACGACGTCTGATCATTGATAAGAAACAGAAAAGAAAGTTTACAGGTAATATTTATTTGATAACTGCTTGTTTAAAATGAAGATTATTACAAACATAAATATATACGTAACTGCTCGTATCGCTCCAACAACTTTAAATAAAAATATCCGAATTTAGAAGCAATTATGAGTTATCACACAACATTATCTCCATGTGTAATGACCTACATGATTTCGGAAACTTTGAAGTAGTTGTAAAGAATATACGCGCTTATTGTCTGTTTAGCGAGACTCGATGGGAGTAAAAAATTTATAAAACCCAAATTTGATGTTACTCTTTGAAACCTGCTATTATTGTTGATACAATTTTTATACGGGATGTCAATTTGAAAGCGTACAATGTGGTATATATCTGGAAGTAAAATAGGTATTGAACTTTTCTAGTCACCGTTTCTGTAACATGGAAGGGCAATCATCATGACGGTATAGTTCCCCAACGAACCCCGTGGGTTCAGCGTACATAAGAAAGATTCAAATGGTAACACCCTGTGTGCGATGGCCTATTGAAAAGATCTTACAAAATGTTATTCAATAATGGAAAACATTCTTCCCGTCGTTCCCGTTTCGTTAAAATTAAAAAATAAAACTTAACAGGTTCAGAATCAATCATTGTAATTTAAAATTAGTTTAAATGTTCAAAATGAGGCAATAGTAAAAATCTATTCTCAACTTCTCTCCGAACATTTTGGAATAACTCGGTACTCCTCAACTATTCCTTGTCGCAGTTGTACGATGGACTGTAGTTAAGTCTTGTAGACAACAGATTTTAAGTGACTTCATAGAAAGATGTCTTCTTTTTCTTCTCTGGTGTATTCTCATGTCTGAGAAGTCACGATACCATGATTACCTGCATTTGTTTACGGTGTTTCTCCATGAGTGTCGATCTTGAGCCTCTCTGAGCGTATTTTGTAGTGGACATCCTGTTATGGCTTTTACTTGATCAATCCATCTTGCCGGTGATCTGCCCCTTGGTCTATTGCCCTCTACCATTCCCTGCACGATGAGTTTATCTATCTGTTTGTCTTTGTATGGCCAAACTATTGCAGAATTCGTCGGCGACATATCGTGGAAAGCCTGTCTGTCTTTCCTATTTCATAAAATATGGATATGTTAGTGAAAGAAAGAAGTCTCTTGGTGTCAAAATCTGGAGATCTTGGTGGCCATTCTGTTTTTCTGAAACTAATAGGAAAAATGTTTTTGCTACTATTGAACAGCGTTTTGTAACAGCTTTTCAATGAGCTATCACAAAGTGGGTGTTACCATTTGATATGTTTTTCTTGGGGCAGGTAGAGTCTAAGTGGTTGAGTGGGGAAGGTTGCCTTATGAGTCACTATGATTCCCCCTCCATGTTGTAGAAACGTTTTCTAGAGTTCAATATCTATTTTACTTCCAGAGATATAACGCGTTATACATTTACCAATTGACATCCTGTATATGTAAGTTTCTATGTTTGATCAAACAAAGTGTAAGCTAAAATAAGCGACGTCTTGTGACTATGCCTTCGGTAGATAAGACACCTGTATATGTAAGTTTGTATGTTTGATCAAACAAAGTGTAAGCTAAAATAAGCGACGTCTTGTGACTATGTCTTCGGTAGATAAGACACCTACGCTCGGCGGTTGTTGTTCTTATCACTTCTTTCTTGTGTCAATTGGAATCATCAACACAATTACCAAAATACCAATGGTGGAGATTGCATATTGAAGCGCACATTACAGAATAATATTTATTGCTTTGCTAGGAGAAACGTTGCTAATTAGTTTCAAGACACCATTACATTCTTAATTTTATTGTAGGTGATTTTCAATTTTTGTTTTCAATAAACATTAAATACTAATGTATCCCTCAAACCATTGTTACGTCTATGCTGGTACTCTTACCGCAATATTGATTACACTATAGATCTGTTAGATTTTTGTTTCAACGCCCATTTAGACATGATTTAAGGCATAAAAATTTTACATCCAAAAAAATGTTTTCGAAGTTTTAATAACAATACTAAATAACATAACCAGCGAAATTTTGTTGCTACTGAATTTTTTAATGCAATTAAACTAATATTTTTATGAAATGAGGTAGATTATTTTTGTTAACGACTAGCTTCTACTTGTTCTAAAATGTGAGTCCATGACCCTAACTATGAGCTAATATTTTATTTAATTTTGAATGTAGTCGTCTACGATATAACCTATTATTCTCGAGGCTAAAACAACAAAAGCCTAGCCTTAAACGTAGTTTAGAATTTGAAAATGATTGATCACGGTATATGCGATTGGTAAATTGACTCACATGGATTTACATTGACTTAAATAAAACAGTTATATTCTATACTTACTTCTAATGGTACTAGAAAACTCTCTTCAATTATGTGTATCTAGTAGTTAAACTATTTTGATATGCTATTATGTGCTAATATTTCCATTAGATTTTGAGTTTAAATGCAAATCACCGTCATTTTTTATGAACGAATATAAAACAATTTTCTTTATTCATAAAAACTATTGTAGGAGTGCAAAAAAAAATATTTTTTATATTTAGCACGCTTTTGTAACGGCCACAAAATAAATTTAAAGTACAATTTGCGGGAAATAAAAAAGACATTTCGGAAATACATTAAAAAGAATTAGGTACTATCGAAATTTACTTTTTAAATACTGCAGATGGTGTTCGATATTTGGGAGTTGCGTGGGGGACGCGTTTGGGAACGGACGTATTTGGGGCGCTCACGAGCAAAATGGTTTAGCGAGTCTGTGACTTAACAGAACATATAACGTATCTGTATCGCCTTTACATTCTTGTTACATTATACACAAGGTCGCTAGTGTAAGGTTATGCTGTCTTGTAACAGTGATTAGGTTAAATGAGAAGAATTATTTAGCATCTCAAAGGCAACTGTATTGAGGACTAAAATTTATAAATTTACTTCATTTTCTGTAGAGACTGAAAGACCAACCATTTTCAATTTGGCTTTTTGTAGATAAATTGCTTGTTATCAATGGTTTTCAATATCTGATTAGATTTTTAAGATATAGATAAACCTGGAAGTAGGCCATGCGATCTCCAGGAAGAGTTTTTTTCTATATTATATAATAATTAAATAATCTTAGTTGTTATGATACATATATGTTGGGTTGCCGCAGCCACTTTTAAACTGAAACAATTTAGCTGGCCCACCCTGTATATAATTTCTGTAATAAAATGTTCGTCATATGCAGTAGAAACATGGTTTATATTGTCATACATTACTAACACATGGAATGTATATTATTTTATTTAAGATGTACATGTACATCGGTGTTTGAGCACTAGATTTTGTCTGTTCTATGACGTCACCCCATCCGCATTGGCTTACACGTATAATTTGGAAATGAATAAACACATTCATTCCATTAATTTTGTTCTCTAGATGGATATTTTTAAGGAAACATGAATACGTTTATGCATTTGTATATCATTTAATCCGTGTTGCTTATAATGAAAATTCGAATGCCATGTTTGTACAAAGAAAATTGATGCATTATGTGCTTAAACCATATGATGGTCTTTCTTATATTAGCTTTTTATAATTCTTATTTGTGATTTTCAGAGCCAATATGGCGACAGCAAATTATAGTTTAACCTATAAACTGTGTTATAACCTAGAATTCGAATTTTTGAATGAGTTCTTAACATGCATCACTATATGAGTAGACTGTAAATAAAAAAGCTGCTAATAATAGAAATGGATAAACCAGCTGACATTTATCTTCATCTTTTTTTCTATCTAAATAGGCTGGAACCCCATTCTTAACCTTATATAAATCTCGCTAGTTATGACTAGTTTTTTACACATTTAACAGTATCTCTGCATATAGTACCAACATAGTTGGTTTCAAATCTAAACGAATAAGGTTGACATGGTGTATACCATGTAATTAGGTTATGTTGCATAATGACGAAACATAATGACAGTTTTGTGCTGCTGGCGTGGAAATATCCAGCTCGCCTCATTTAACAATATAATTTGAAAGTACTATTGTTCGTACATTTCCTTTTATTTTTTTCAACAAGGTCAGTTATTTAACCTTGTTGAAATATGATTCTTTGCGTACATGTTACGGAATAGAAATTTAATATTCACAGATTTCGTTTGCATATACACAGCTCTGGAAAATAGGGAACAATCACGAAGTGAAGTACTGCAATGATTGTTTTGGTATATAGGTTACTTCCTACATGGATAGTTAAAACGTACTACTCATAAACTGTGTATTGTTTACTTTGAGAGGGTCATAGTCTGGGTCGATAAACAGGCTATTTGTATGTATAGTTATCAATTCATACATATTGTACCGTGAATTCGCGTAAGAAAAAAAAAGTGCAATCACTATTTGCAGTGATTGTATTTAGGACCTTGTCTTTGAAACAGTATTACAAACATCTGCTACCATCAGCTGACGGTACTTGAAAAATGTATTGTTTGTTGCCGTACAAGAAGATCAAAATACGTTGAATTCGAATATATTAGTGTGTTTATTATGAATGAAATGGGAAACTTCTAAATTGCATTGCACTTTTAATATAATCGTAAAATAAGTTCGTAGGAAATAAGTGAATCAGAATAAATTAAATTTGAAAATAGAGAACTCATAAGCTGATATAGAGTTCAAGGATTAGTTTGTTATCTCAGCGAATTTGTGCCAACTAGTATTGAGGTCAGTAAATTTTCTAGGAATAATTTCCTAAGGTTCCTAACCTTTAATAAACCAAACAGCGAACGTATTAGTTAGCTTAAAAGTTATTTAAACATAGCGGTGGACAACATGTATTGTTTGTTGCACTGAATATATTTTAAAAATGGAGGTCATTTTACGATATACGTGTAATTTCTTAATTATATTCTTCTTCTTCATTATAGACAATTCAGCCTCTTCTTTAACCACTACCCAGGCTGTTACTCCATCGTTTCTTGGGCGGTCCTAGCTTCTTCTTCCTGTTGGAGAACGATCTCTCGCTACTTTTGTTATACGCATGACGTTCATTCTGTCGATGTGTTTATTTTATTCTTGCCTTCTATTGTTGACCCAGTTTACTAGCGGTTCGATTTTACACATTTCCCCTATTTCCGTGCTTTGGACTCCAACTGTGGTTTTATTAACTATTTTTCGGAGGACTGCCATCTCAGTCATTTCTAGCATTTATTTTGTTTTTGCTGTTTCGGATCTTGCTTCGGCACTATACGTCATTATGGGTTTTACAACGCTTTTATAAATTCTGGTTTTTGTGTCCGTAGTGAGATATTTGTTTTGCCATATACTACATATTACTGAGGCATTCTGAAATTCTGCTGGCTTTTTGGGGTTGTTGCCTGGCTTCGGCTTGTACATTACCGCATCTACTTATGTTGGTGCCTAAATAATTTATATGCATGGCTTATTCTATTATTTTCTTATACACCATTAACTTGCAGCCTTTGGAGATCGTCTTCATTTTCCGCTATTAATATAGCAACGTCTGCATAACATACAATCCTTATATCGAGAGATGCAAAAAAAGCTGATCCTCAGCAGGCTGTGGAATAAAAAGTCACGTCTTTACTAGACTAAAGAAATGTTTATGATGTCAGATAAAATAGTTATCTTTTTTGATACGAATCTGATAGATTGTTAAAATGATTTTTAATACATTTCAAAGAGCATTCATTATTGAATCTTATTTTCGGAACGGCTTTCAAGTTGACGGAGAATGGACCTATTCGATTCCTCCTTGTTTTGTGGAATTCCGAGACAGGTATCCCAATGAAATTATTACGTACCGAAAATTTTATGCTTTGGTTAAGAATTTTGTCAGCAATTTTCGAGAAACTGAAAGTGTTGGAAGGAAAGAAGGGTCTGGTAGGCCAAAGAAGATAGTACCTGCTTTAATTGAAACTGTAAGACAACGAATTGACGAGGCTCCAACAACACCAATTAGACATTTATGCCAGCAAGTTGATGGTTTAAATTACGGTACATACCACAGAATATTGAGACAAGCTTTGCATCTGCATTCTTACCGATTTATTTCCGTTCAGGAGCTTTCAGAACAGGATTATCCAAAAAGAGTTCAGTTTTGTCGTTGGTTTTTGAATAATCTTAATGATGAGCAGTTAAATTTAACCTTTTTTACCGGCGAAGCCTGGTTTTACCTTAATGGGTATGTTAATTCACAGAATATGCGGATTTGGAGTAGCGAGAATCCACACGTTACAATTAACGCTCCCCTTCATCCACAGAAAGTAGGAGTCTGGGTTGGAATAAGTCGTCGTAGGTTAGTTGGGCCAATATTTTTCAAAGGAACGCTAACTGCAGCAAGTTATAGGAACGAATTATTGCAACCTTTATTAAATGAACTTCACGATGATGAGCTACGGGATGGTTTTCTGCAACAGGATGGCGCAACAGCTCATGCAGCTGCAGATATTATTAATTTTTTACGCGAATATTTTGATGACCGAATCATTAGTAGGAATACTGCAACACCCTGGCCCCCTCGCTCTTGTGATATTACTGTTTTGGACTTTTTTTCTATGGCCCTATTTGAAAAACACCAATTTTAAAACTCCAGTTAATGATGTAAACGAACTGCAACTTAGAATTGAAGAAAACTGTCAAGAAATTAACAACTCACCTCAATTATTACAAAATGTTTTTGAAGGTATGAGAAGACGAGTTCAGAAATGTTTGGAGGAAGAAGGCACTTTCAACATTTGTTGTTATCATTACATTAGTTCAGGTTTATTCATTTCTTTTACTGTTGCTCAATAAAAGATTTCTGCTCCTAAAAATGACGTTTCATTATCATTTAATTCCAGCTAACACAACCTAACCTGAAATTCACTTTATAAACATCCGTTTAGTCTAGAAAAGTCGTGACTTTTCATTTCACAGCCCGCTGGGATCAGTTTGTTTTTGGATCTCTTGATATAACAACTTGTAAGGCTGCACATCTGTCATGGTTGGTGATGCACGTTAGCCGGGACCTACAGCTTACCTCGCGATCCAAATTATACAATTCATTTCTAGAGATTTTTCTAGGACACTTCAAATATTAGATGTGATGCATAAGCTCACTAATTTTTAAAAAGGATTACGCACGCATTACACAAAACAACCTACACCTAAGTACGTTGTTTCAAATAGCATCCGACAATATTTCAGAAATTCATCGAGTACATCTCGCCAAGCGAGCGACGGAAAATTCCATCAAGAGTTGTTTGCATTATGTGAGATACACTGAACGTAATAAATTTGAAAATATAATGTAAACATTAATATGACTCTTATACGTTCAAGGAAACTCCAATTCCTCTTCTGCAAGTATTAATAATAGCTCACGCCCCGCTGTTATTCAAGCGGCGGTGAGCATATCTGAAAATAAAAGATACTACACACGTCTATGAAGGGCATTAAAACATGGAAGTGGGCTGCCAGTAAAATATATTACAAGAGTAACGAGGAGTAAGAAACTTGAGCGTGGTAGGTGGTAAATATAATCCTGAAATTAAGTTACTTGAAGCTGACAAGACAAATTGCCTGCATATACTTTAACTTCTTCAGAAATTTTGTTTACGACATGAAGTTTTCTGTAAGCTTAATCGGTTATTTGGCTTACGCCCCTGCCAATTACCTAGGAAATTTCGAAAGGATTTCCGTTTTGCTTATAACACTCCCTTCTGGCAAGTACTATTTTAGGTAATAGTTGAATTTATGTTGAAATTTGCAGGCACATCCACTTTTATACGTCCTAAACTTATGGGATTCACCGCTTACATCATGCCTTTCGAAATGCCGACCCAGCTGCTTGAATAATAATGCCGTGGCTGGGGATTAATCGTAGCTTTTACATAAGGATGGCATTTATAGGCTGTTTCACTGGAAAGTACTTTTACAGCATTATAATTAATTATTGAGTCTCGGGGCGCCGCCAAATCGGGTAAAGCTGTTAATGACATGATTTATCCTCGAGTATGAGGGCTGAAACGTTCCCTTTCCATAAATAATTATTGTATAGGGTGTTTCACATAAG